>OV725078.1:208246394-208389723 GCA_928085145.1 Nezara viridula
CTCGACTTTTTTAACTTTTCGGATTAAATCGATATCAAGGGTCGACTCTTATGTTTTGAGGGGCGCTTTTTATGAAAATGATATCCAATTTGAGATTGGGCCCCCCGTGCCTCGACTTTTTTATACTTTTCGGATTAAACCGATATCAGGGTCGACTTATAGGTTTTGGGGGGCGCTTTTTATGAAAATGATATCCAATTTGAGATTGGGCCCCCCGGGCCTCGACTTTTTTAAACTTTTCGGATTAAACCGATATCAGGGTCGACTTATAGGTTTTGGGGGGCGCTTTTTATGAAAATGATATCCAATTTGAGATTGGGCCCCCGGGCCTCGACTTTTTTAAACTTTTCGGATTAAACCGATATCAGGGTCGACTTATAGGTTTTGGGGGCGCTTTTTATGAAAATGATATCCAATTTGAGATTGGGCCCCCGGGCCTCGACTTTTTTAACTTTTCGGATTAAACCGATATCAGGGTCGACTTATAGGTTTTGGGGGCGCTTTTTATGAAAATGATATCCAATTTGAGATTGGGCCCCCCGGGCCTCGACTTTTTTAACTTTTCGGATTAAACCGATATCAGGGTCGACTTATAGGTTTTGGGGGGCGCTTTTTATGAAAATGATATCCAATTTGAGATTGGGCCCCCGGGCCTCGACTTTTTTAAACTTTTCGGATTAAACCGATATCAGGGTCGACTTATAGGTTTTGGGGGGCGCTTTTTATGAAAATGATATCCAATTTGAGATTGGGCCCCCGGGCCTCGACTTTTTTAAACTTTTCGGATTAAACCGATATCAGGGTCGACTTATAGGTTTTGGGGGGCGCTTTTTATGAAAATGATATCCAATTTGAGATTGGGCCCCCGGGCCTCGACTTTTTTTAAACTTTTCGGATTAAACCGATATCAGGGTCGACTTATAGGTTTTGGGGGCGCTTTTTATGAAAATGATATCCAATTTGAGATTGGGCCCCCCGGGCCTCGACTTTTTTAACTTTTCGGATTAAACCGATATCAGGGTCGACTTATAGGTTTTGGGGGGCGCGTTTTATGGAAATGATATCCAATTTGAGATTGGGCCTCCGGGCCTCGACTTTTTTTAACTTTTCGGATTAAACCGATATCAGGGTCGACTTATAGGTTTTGGGGGCGCTTTTTATGAAAATGATATCCAATTTGAGATTGGGCCCCTCGGGCCTCAACTTTTTTAACTTTTCGGATTAAACCGATATCAGGGTCGACTTATAGGTTTTGGGGGGCGCTTTTTATGAAAATGATATCCAATTTGAGATTAGGCCCCCCGAGCCTCGACTTTTTTTAACTTTTCGGATTAAATCGATATCAAGGGTCGACTTATAGGTTTTGAGGGGCGCTTTTTATGAAAATGATATCCAATTTGAGATTGGGCCCCCGTGCCTCGACTTTTTTAACTTTTCGGATTAAACCGATATCAGGGTCGACTTATAGGTTTTGGGGGGCGCTTTTTATGAAAATGATATCCAATTTGAGATTGGGCCCCCCGGGCCTCGACTTTTTTAAACTTTTCGGATTAAACCGATATCAGGGTCGACTTATAGGTTTTGGGGGGCGCTTTTTATGAAAATGATATCCAATTTGAGATTGGGCCCCCGGGCCTCGACTTTTTTAAACTTTTCGGATTAAACCGATATCAGGGTCGACTTATAGGTTTTGGGGGGCGCTTTTTATGAAAATGATATCTAATTTGAGATTGGGCCCCCGGGCCTCGACTTTTTTAAACTTTTCGGATTAAACCGATATCAGGGTCGACTTATAGGTTTTGGGGGCGCTTTTTATGAAAATGATATCCAATTTTAGATTGGGCCCCCGGGCCTCGACTTTTTTAAACTTTTCGGATTAAACCGATATCAGGGTCGACTTATAGGTTTTGGGGGGCGCTTTTTATGAAAATGATATCCAATTTGAGATTGGGCCCCCGGGCCTCGACTTTTTTAACTTTTCGGATTAAACCGATATCAGGGTCGACTTATAGGTTTTGGGGGCGCTTTTTATGAAAATGATATCCAATTTGAGATTGGGCCCCCCGGGCCTCGACTTTTTTTAACTTTTCGGATTAAACCGATATCAGGGTCGACTTATAGGTTTTGGGGGCGCTTTTTATGAAAATGATATCCAATTTGAGATTGGGCCCCCGGGCCTCGACTTTTTTAAACTTTTCGGATTAAACCGATATCAGGGTCGACTTATAGGTTTTGGGGGGCGCTTTTTATGAAAATGATATCCAATTTGAGATTGGGCCCCCGGGCCTCGACTTTTTTAAACTTTTCGGATTAAACCGATATCAGGGTCGACTT
The DNA here is from genome assembly GCA_928085145.1 of Nezara viridula. NCBI lineage: Eukaryota > Metazoa > Arthropoda > Insecta > Hemiptera > Pentatomidae > Nezara > Nezara viridula. The sequence continues at coordinate 208,248,729 of OV725078.1, forward strand.
ATAGGTTTTGGGGGGCGCTTTTTATGAAAATGATATCCAATTTGAGATTGGGCCCCCGGGCCTCGACTTTTTTTAAACTTTTCGGATTAAACCGATATCAGGGTCGACTTATAGGTTTTGGGGGGCGCTTTTTATGAAAATGATATCCAATTTGAGATTGGGCCCCGGGGCCTCCACTTTTTTTAACTTTTCGGATTAAACCGATATCAGGGTCGACTTATAGGTTTTGGGGGGCGCTTTTTATGAAAATGATATCGAATTTGAGATTGGGCCCCCGGGCCTCAACTTTTTTAAACTTTTCGGATTAAACCGATATCAGGGTCGACTTATAGGTTTTGGGGTGCGCTTTTTTGAAAATGATATCCAATTTGAGATTAGGCCCCCGGGACTCGACTTTTTTAAACTATTCGGATTAAACCGATATCAGGGTCGACTTATAGGTTTTGGGGGCGCTTTTTATGAAAATGATATCCAATTTGAGATTGGGCCCCCCGGGCCTCGACTTTTTTAAACTTTTCGGATTAAACCGATATCAGGGTCGACTTATAGGTTTTGGGGGGCGCTTTTTATGAAAATGATATCCAATTTGAGATTGGGCCCCCGGGCCTCGACTTTTTTAAACTATTCGGATTAAACCGATATTAGGGTCGACTTATAGGTTTTGGGGGGCGCTTTTTATGAAAATGATACCTAATTTGAGATTGGGCCCCCGGGCCTCGACTTTTTTTAACTTTTCGGATTAAACCGATATCAGGGTCGACTTATAGGTTTTGGGGGGCGCTTTTTATGAAAATGATATCCAATTTGAGATTGGGCCCCCGGGCCTCGACTTTTTTTAACTTTTCGGATTAAACCGATATCAGGGTCGACTTATAGGTTTTGGGGGCGCTTTTTATGAAAATGATATCCAATTTGAGATTGGGCCCCCGGGCCTCGACTTTTTTAAACTTTTCGGATTAAACCGATATCAGGGTCGACTTATAGGTTTTGGGGGGCGCTTTTTATGAAAATGATATCCAATTTGAGATTGGCCCCCCGGGTCTTAACTTTTTTAAACTTTTCGGATTAAACCGATATCAGGGTCGACTTATAGGTTTTGGGGGGCGCTTTTTATGAAAATGATATCCAATTTGAGATTGGGCCCCCGGGCCTCGACTTTTTTAAACTTTTCGGATTAAACCGATATCAGGGTCGACTTATAGGTTTTGGGGGGCGCTTTTTATGAAAATGATATCCAATTTGAGATTGGGCCCCCGGGCCTCGACTTTTTTTAACTTTTCGGATTAAACCGATATCAGGGTCGACTTATAGGTTTTGGGGGGCGCTTTTTATGAAAATGATATCCAATTTGAGATTGGGCCCCCGGGCCTCGACTTTTTTTAACTTTTCGGATTAAACCGATATCAGGGTCGACTTATAGGTTTTGGGGGCGCTTTTTATGAAAATGATATCCAATTTGAGATTGGGCCCCCGGGCCTCGACTTTTTTAACTTTTCGGATTAAACCGATATCAGGGTCGACTTATAGGTTTTGGGGGGCGCTTTTTATGAAAATGATATCTAATTTGAGATTGGGCCCCCGGGCCTCGACTTTTTTTAAACTTTTCGGATTAAACCGATATCAGGGTCGACTTATAGGTTTTGGGGGGCGCTTTTTATGAAAATGATATCCAATTTGAGATTGGGCCCCCCGGGCCTCGACTTTTTTAAACTTTTCGGATTAAACCGATATCAGGGTCGACTTATAGGTTTTGGGGGGCGCTTTTTATGAAAATGATATCCAATTTGAGATTGGGCCCCCGGGCCTCGACTTTTTTAAACTTTTCGGATTAAACCGATATTAGGGTCGACTTATAGGTTTATGGGGGTGCTTTTTATGAAAATGATACCTAATTTGAGATTGGGTCCCCCCGGTCCTCGACTTTTTTTAATTTTTCGGATTAAACCGATATCAGGGTCGTCTTATAGGTTTTGGGGGGCGCTTTTTATGAAAATGATATCCAATTTGAGATTGGGCCCCCGGGCCTCGACTTTTTTTAACTTTTCGGATTAAACCGATATCAGGGTCGACTTATAGGTTTTGGGGGGCGCTTTTTATGAAAATGATATCCAATTTGAGATTGGGCCCCCGGGCCTCGACTTTTTTTAACTTTTCGGATTAAACCGATATCAGGGTCGACTTATAGGTTTTGGGGGGCGCTTTTTATGAAAATGATATCCAATTTGAGATTGGGCCCCCGGGCCTCGACTTTTTTAACTTTTCGGATTAAACCGATATCAGGGTCGACTTATAGGTTTTGGGGGGCGCTTTTTATGAAAATGATATCCAATTTGAGATTGGGCCCCCGGGCCTCGACTTTTTTTAACTTTTCGGATTAAACCGATATCAGGGTCGACTTATAGGTTTTGGGGGGCGCTTTTTATGAAAATGATATCCAATTTGAGATTGGGCCCCCGGGCCTCGACTTTTTTTAACTTTTCGGATTAAACCGATATCAGGGTCGACTTATAGGTTTTGGGGGGCGCTTTTTATGAAAATGATATCCAATTTGAGATTGGGCCCCCGGGCCTCGACTTTTTTTAACTTTTCGGATTAAACCGATATCAGGGTCGACTTATAGGTTTTGGGGGGCGCTTTTTATGAAAATGATATCCAATTTGAGATTGGGCCCCCGGGCCTCGACTTTTTTTAACTTTTCGGATTAAACCGATATCAGGGTCGACTTATAGGTTTTGGGGGCGCTTTTTATGAAAATGATATCCAATTTGAGATTGGGCCCCCGGGCCTCGACTTTTTTAAACTTTTCGGATTAAACCGATATCAGGGTCGACTTATAGGTTTTGGGGGCGCTTTTTATGAAAATGATATCCAATTTGAGATTGGGCCCCCGGGCCTCGACTTTTTTAAACTTTTCGGATTAAACCGATATCAGGGTCGACTTATAGGTTTTGGGGGGCGCTTTTTATGAAAATGATATCCAATTTGAGATTGGGCCCCCGGGCCTCGACTTTTTTTAACTTTTCGGATTAAACCGATATCAGGGTCGACTTATAGGTTTTGGGGGGCGCTTTTTATGAAAATGATATCCAATTTGAGATTGGGCCCCCGGGCCTCGACTTTTTTTAACTTTTCGGATTAAACCGATATCAGGGTCGACTTATAGGTTTTGGGGGGCGCTTTTTATGAAAATGATATCCAATTTGAGATTGGGCCCCCGGGCCTCGACTTTTTTAACTTTTCGGATTAAACCGATATCAGGGTCGACTTATAGGTTTTGGGGGCGCTTTTTATGAAAATGATATCCAATTTGAGATTGGGCCCCCGGGCCTCGACTTTTTTTAACTTTTCGGATTAAACCGATATCAGGGTCGACTTATAGGTTTTGGGGGGCGCTTTTTATGAAAATGATATCCAATTTGAGATTGGGCCCCCGGGCCTCGACTTTTTTAACTTTTCGGATTAAACCGATATCAGGGTCGACTTATAGGTTTTGGGGGGCGCTTTTTATGAAAATGATATCCAATTTGAGATTGGGCCCCCGGGCCTCGACTTTTTTAAACTTTTCGGATTAAACCGATATCAGGGTCGACTTATAGGTTTTGGGGGGCGCTTTTTATGAAAATGATATCCAATTTGAGATTGGGCCCCCGGGCCTCGACTTTTTTTAACTTTTCGGATTAAACCGATATCAGGGTCGACTTATAGGTTTTGGGGGCGCTTTTTATGAAAATGATATCCAATTTGAGATTGGGCCCCCGGGCCTCGACTTTTTTTAACTTTTCGGATTAAACCGATATCAGGGTCGACTTATAGGTTTTGGGGGGCGCTTTTTATGAAAATGATATCCAATTTGAGATTGGGCCCCCGGGCCTCGACTTTTTTTAACTTTTCGGATTAAACGATATCAGGGTCGACTTATAGGTTTTGGGGGCGCTTTTTATGAAAATGATATCCAATTTGAGATTGGGCCCCCGGGCCTCGACTTTTTTTAACTTTTCGGATTAAACCGATATCAGGGTCGACTTATAGGTTTTGGGGGGCGCTTTTTATGAAAATGATATCCAATTTGAGATTGGGCCCCCGGGCCTCGACTTTTTTAACTTTTCGGATTAAACCGATATCAGGGTCGACTTATAGGTTTTGGGGGCGCTTTTTATGAAAATGATATCCAATTTGAGATTGGGCCCCCGGGCCTCGACTTTTTTAACTTTTCGGATTAAACCGATATCAGGGTCGACTTATAGGTTTTGGGGGGCGCTTTTTATGAAAATGATATCCAATTTGAGATTGGGCCCCCGGGCCTCGACTTTTTTAACTTTTCGGATTAAACCGATATCAGGGTCGACTTATAGGTTTTGGGGGCGCTTTTTATGAAAATGATATCCAATTTGAGATTGGGCCCCCCGGGCCTCGACTTTTTTAAACTTTTCGGATTAAACCGATATCAGGGTCGACTTATAGGTTTTGGGGGCGCTTTTTATGAAAATGATATCCAATTTGAGATTGGGCCCCCCGGGCCTCGACTTTTTTAAACTTTTCGGATTAAACCGATATCAGGGTCGACTTATAGGTTTTGGGGGGCGCTTTTTATGAAAATGATATCCAATTTGAGATTGGGCCCCCCGGGCCTCGACTTTTTTAAACTTTTCGGATTAAACCGATATCAGGGTCGACTTATAGGTTTTGGGGGGCGCTTTTTATGAAAATGATATCCAATTTGAGATTGGGCCCCCCGGGCCTCGACTTTTTTAAACTTTTCGGATTAAACCGATATCAGGGTCGACTTATAGGTTTTGGGGGGCGCTTTTTATGAAAATGATATCCAATTTGAGATTGGGCCCCCGGGCCTCGACTTTTTTTAACTTTTCGGATTAAACCGATATCAGGGTCGACTTATAGGTTTTGGGGGCGCTTTTTATGAAAATGATATCCAATTTGAGATTGGGCCCCTCGGGCCTCAACTTTTTTAACTTTTCGGATTAAATCGATATCAGGGTCGACTTATAGGTTTTGGGGGGCGCTTTTTATGAAAATGATATCCAATTTGAGATTGGGCCCCCGGGCCTCGACTTTTTTTAACTTTTCGGATTAAACCGATATCAGGGTCGACTTATAGGTTTTGGGGGCGCTTTTTATGAAAATGATATCCAATTTGAGATTGGGCCCCCGGCCTCGACTTTTTTTAACTTTTCGGATTAAACCGATATCAGGGTCGACTTATAGGTTTTGGGGGGCGCTTTTTATGAAAATGATATCCAATTTGAGATTGGGCCCCCGGGCCTCGACTTTTTTAACTTTTCGGATTAAACCGATATCAGGGTCGACTTATAGGTTTTGGGGGCGCTTTTTATGAAAATGATATCCAATTTGAGATTGGGCCCCCGGGCCTCGACTTTTTTAACTTTTCGGATTAAACCGATATCAGGGTCGACTTATAGGTTTTGGGGGCGCTTTTTATGAAAATGATATCCAATTTGAGATTGGGCCCCCGGGCCTCGACTTTTTTAAACTTTTCGGATTAAACCGATATCAGGGTCGACTTATAGGTTTTGGGGGCGCTTTTTATGAAAATGATATCCAATTTGAGATTGGGCCCCCGGGCCTCGACTTTTTTAAACTTTTCGGATTAAACCGATATCAGGGTCGACTTATAGGTTTTGGGGGGCGCTTTTTATGAAAATGATATCCAATTTGAGATTGGGCCCCCGGGCCTCGACTTTTTTTAACTTTTCGGATTAAACCGATATCAGGGTCGACTTATAGGTTTTGGGGGCGCTTTTTATGAAAATGATATCCAATTTGAGATTGGGCCCCCGGCCTCGACTTTTTTTAACTTTTCGGATTAAACCGATATCAGGGTCGACTTATAGGTTTTGGGGGGCGCTTTTTATGAAAATGATATCCAATTTGAGATTGGGCCCCTCGCGCCTCAACTTTTTTTAACTTTTCTGGTTAAACCGATATCAGGGTCGACTTATAGGTTTTGGGGGGCGCTTTTTATGAAAATGATATCCAATTTGAGATTGGGCCCCCGGGCCTCGACTTTTTTTAACTTTTCGGATTAAACCGATATCAGGGTCGACTTATAGGTTTTGGGGGGCGCTTTTTATGAAAATGATATCCAATTTGAGATTGGGCCCCCCGGGCCTCGACTTTTTTAAACTTTTCGGATTAAACCGATATCAGGGTCGACTTATAGGTTTTGGGGGGCGCTTTTTATGAAAATGATATCCAATTTGAGATTGGGCCCCCGGGCCTCGACTTTTTTAACTTTTCGGATTAAACCGATATCAGGGTCGACTTATAGGTTTTGGGGGGCGCTTTTTATGAAAATGATATCCAATTTGAGATTGGGCCCCCGGGCCTCGACTTTTTTAAACTTTTCGGATTAAACCGATATCAGGGTCGACTTATAGGTTTTGGGGGGCGCTTTTTATGAAAATGATATCCAATTTGAGATTGGGCCCCCGGGCCTCGACTTTTTTAAACTTTTCGGATTAAACCGATATCAGGGTCGACTTATAGGTTTTGGGGGGCGCTTTTTATGAAAATGATATCCAATTTGAGATTGGGCCCCCGGGCCTCGACTTTTTTTAAACTTTTCGGATTAAACCGATATCAGGGTCGACTTATAGGTTTTGGGGGGCGCTTTTTATGAAAATGATATCCAATTTGAGATTGGGCCCCCCGGGCCTCGACTTTTTTAAACTTTTCGGATTAAACCGATATCAGGGTCGACTTATAGGTTTTGGGGGCGCTTTTTATGAAAATGATATCCAATTTGAGATTGGGCCCCCGGGCCTCGACTTTTTTAAACTTTTCGGATTAAACCGATATCAGGGTCGACTTATAGGTTTTGGGGGGCGCTTTTTATGAAAATGATATCCAATTTGAGATTGGGCCCCCGGGCCTCGACTTTTTTTAACTTTTCGGATTAAACCGATATCAGGGTCGACTTATAGGTTTTGGGGGGCGCTTTTTATGAAAATGATATCCAATTTGAGATTGGGCCCCTCGGGCCTCAACTTTTTTAACTTTTCGGATTAAATCGATATCAGGGTCGATTTGTAGGTTTTGGGGGGCGCTTTTTATGAAAATGATATCCAATTTGAGATTGGGCCCCTCGGGCCTCAACTTTTTTTAACTTTTCGGATTAAATCGATATCAGGGTCGACTTATAGGTTTTGAGGGGCGCTTTTTATGAAAATGATATCCAATTTGAGATTGTGCCCCCGGCCTCGACTTTTTTTAACTTTTCGGATTAAACCGATATCAGGGTCGACTTATAGGTTTTGGGGGGCGCTTTTTATGAAAATGATATCCAATTTGAGATTGGGCCCCCGGGCCTCGACTTTTTTTAACTTTTCGGATTAAACCGATATCAGGGTCGACTTATAGGTTTTGGGGGGCGCTTTTTATGAAAATGATATCCAATTTGAGATTGGGCCCCCGGGCCTCGACTTTTTTAAACTTTTCGGATTAAACCGATATCAGGGTCGACTTATAGGTTTTGGGGGGCGCTTTTTATGAAAATGATATCCAATTTGAGATTGGGCCCCCGGGCCTCGACTTTTTTAACTTTTCGGATTAAACCGATATCAGGGTCGACTTATAGGTTTTGGGGGCGCTTTTTATGAAAATGATATCCAATTTGAGATTGGGCCCCCGGGCCTCGACTTTTTTAAACTTTTCGGATTAAACCGATATCAGGGTCGACTTATAGGTTTTGGGGGGCGCTTTTTATGAAAATGATATCCAATTTGAGATTGGGCCCCCGGGCCTCGACTTTTTTAACTTTTCGGATTAAACCGATATCAGGGTCGACTTATAGGTTTTGGGGGCGCTTTTTATGAAAATGATATCCAATTTGAGATTGGGCCCCCGGGCCTCGACTTTTTTTAACTTTTCGGATTAAACCGATATCAGGGTCGACTTATAGGTTTTGGGGGCGCTTTTTATGAAAATGATATCCAATTTGAGATTGGGCCCCCGGGCCTCGACTTTTTTAACTTTTCGGATTAAACCGATATCAGGGTCGACTTATAGGTTTTGGGGGGCGCTTTTTATGAAAATGATATCCAATTTGAGATTGGGCCCCCGGGCCTCGACTTTTTTAACTTTTCGGATTAAACCGATATCAGGGTCGACTTATAGGTTTTGGGGGCGCTTTTTATGAAAATGATATCCAATTTGAGATTGGGCCCCCGGGCCTCGACTTTTTTAAACTTTTCGGATTAAACCGATATCAGGGTCGACTTATAGGTTTTGGGGGGCGCTTTTTATGAAAATGATATCCAATTTGAGATTGGGCCCCCGGGCCTCGACTTTTTTTAAACTTTTCGGATTAAACCGATATCAGGGTCGACTTATAGGTTTTGGGGGGCGCTTTTTATGAAAATGATATCCAATTTGAGATTGGGCCCCCCGGGCCTCGACTTTTTTTAAACTTTTCGGATTAAACCGATATCAGGGTCGACTTATAGGTTTTGGGGGGCGCTTTTTATGAAAATGATATCCAATTTGAGATTGGGCCCCCGGGCCTCGACTTTTTTAAACTTTTCGGATTAAACCGATATCAGGGTCGACTTATAGGTTTTGGGGGGCGCTTTTTATGAAAATGATATCCAATTTGAGATTGGGCCCCCCGGGCCTCGACTTTTTTTAACTTTTCGGATTAAACCGATATCAGGGTCGACTTATAGGTTTTGGGGGGCGCTTTTTATGAAAATGATATCCAATTTGAGATTGGGCCCCCGGGCCTCGACTTTTTTTAACTTTTCGGATTAAACCGATATCAGGGTCGACTTATAGGTTTTGGGGGGCGCTTTTTATGAAAATGATATCCAATTTGAGATTGGGCCCCCGGGCCTCGACTTTTTTTAACTTTTCGGATTAAACCGATATCAGGGTCGACTTATAGGTTTTGGGGGCGCTTTTTATGAAAATGATATCCAATTTGAGATTGGGCCCCCGGGCCTCGACTTTTTTTAACTTTTCGGATTAAACCGATATCAGGGTCGACTTATAGGTTTTGGGGGCGCTTTTTATGAAAATGATATCCAATTTGAGATTGGGCCCCCCGGGCCTCGACTTTTTTAACTTTTCGGATTAAACCGATATCAGGGTCGACTTATAGGTTTTGGGGGGCGCTTTTTATGAAAATGATATCCAATTTGAGATTGGGCCCCCGGGCCTCGACTTTTTTAAACTTTTCGGATTAAACCGATATCAGGGTCGACTTATAGGTTTTGGGGGGCGCTTTTTATGAAAATGATATCCAATTTGAGATTGGGCCCCCGGGCCTCGACTTTTTTAACTTTTCGGATTAAACCGATATCAGGGTCGACTTATAGGTTTTGGGGGGCGCTTTTTATGAAAATGATATCCAATTTGAGATTGGGCCCCCGGGCCTCGACTTTTTTTAACTTTTCGGATTAAACCGATATCAGGGTCGACTTATAGGTTTTGGGGGCGCTTTTTATGAAAATGATATCCAATTTGAGATTGGGCCCCCGGGCCTCGACTTTTTTAAACTTTTCGGATTAAACCGATATCAGGGTCGACTTATAGGTTTTGGGGGCGCTTTTTATGAAAATGATATCCAATTTGAGATTGGGCCCCCGGGCCTCGACTTTTTTAAACTTTTCGGATTAAACCGATATCAGGGTCGACTTATAGGTTTTGGGGGGCGCTTTTTATGAAAATGATATCTAATTTGAGATTGGGCCCCCGGGCCTCGACTTTTTTAAACTTTTCGGATTAAACCGATATCAGGGTCGACTTATAGGTTTTGGGGGGCGCTTTTTATGAAAATGATATCCAATTTGAGATTGGGCCCCCGGGCCTCGACTTTTTTTAACTTTTCGGATTAAACCGATATCAGGGTCGACTTATAGGTTTTGGGGGGCGCTTTTTATGAAAATGATATCCAATTTGAGATTGGGCCCCCGGGCCTCGACTTTTTTTAACTTTTCGGATTAAACCGATATCAGGGTCGACTTATAGGTTTTGGGGGGCGCTTTTTATGAAAATGATATCCAATTTGAGATTGGGCCCCCGGGCCTCGACTTTTTTTAACTTTTCGGATTAAACCGATATCAGGGTCGACTTATAGGTTTTGGGGGGCGCTTTTTATGAAAATGATATCCAATTTGAGATTGGGCCCCCGGGCCTCGACTTTTTTTAACTTTTCGGATTAAACCGATATCAGGGTCGACTTATAGGTTTTGGGGGGCGCTTTTTATGAAAATGATATCCAATTTGAGATTGGGCCCCCGGGCCTCGACTTTTTTTAACTTTTCGGATTAAACCGATATCAGGGTCGACTTATAGGTTTTGGGGGGCGCTTTTTATGAAAATGATATCCAATTTGAGATTGGGCCCCCGGGCCTCGACTTTTTTTAACTTTTCGGATTAAACCGATATCAGGGTCGACTTATAGGTTTTGGGGGCGCTTTTTATGAAAATGATATCCAATTTGAGATTGGGCCCCCGGGCCTCGACTTTTTTTAACTTTTCGGATTAAACCGATATCAGGGTCGACTTATAGGTTTTGGGGGGCGCTTTTTATGAAAATGATATCCAATTTGAGATTGGGCCCCCGGGCCTCGACTTTTTTTAACTTTTCGGATTAAACCGATATCAGGGTCGACTTATAGGTTTTGGGGGGCGCTTTTTATGTAAATGATATCCAATTTGAGATTGGGCCCCCGGGCCTCGACTTTTTTTAACTTTTCGGATTAAACCGATATCAGGGTCGACTTATAGGTTTTGGGGGGCGCTTTTTATGAAAATGATATCCAATTTGAGATTGGGCCCCCGGGCCTCGACTTTTTTAAACTTTTCGGATTAAACCGATATCAGGGTCGACTTATAGGTTTTGGGGGGCGCTTTTTATGAAAATGATATCCAATTTGAGATTGGGCCCCCGGGCCTCGACTTTTTTAACTTTTCGGATTAAACCGATATCAGGGTCGACTTATAGGTTTTGGGGGGCGCTTTTTATGAAAATGATATCCAATTTGAGATTGGGCCCCCGGGCCTCGACTTTTTTAAACTTTTCGGATTAAACCGATATCAGGGTCGACTTATAGGTTTTGGGGGGCGCTTTTTATGAAAATGATATCCAATTTGAGATTGGGCCCCCGGGCCTCGACTTTTTTAAACTTTTCGGATTAAACCGATATCAGGGTCGACTTATAGGTTTTGGGGGGCGCTTTTTATGAAAATGATATCCAATTTGAGATTGGGCCCCCGGGTCTCAACTTTTTTAAACTTTTCGGATTAAACCGATATCAGGGTCGACTTATAGGTTTTGGGGGGCGCTTTTTATGAAAATGATATCCAATTTGAGATTGGGCCCCCCGGGCCTCGACTTTTTTAAACTTTTCGGATTAAACCGATATCAGGGTCGACTTATAGGTTTTGGGGGGCGCTTTTTATGAAAATGATATCCAATTTGAGATTGGGCCCCCGGGCCTCGACTTTTTTAAACTTTTCGGATTAAACCGATATCAGGGTCGACTTATAGGTTTTGGGGGGCGCTTTTTATGAAAATGATATCCAATTTGAGATTGGGCCCCCGGGCCTCGACTTTTTTAAACTTTTCGGATTAAACCGATATCAGGGTCGACTTATAGGTTTTGGGGGGCGCTTTTTATGAAAATGATATCCAATTTGAGATTGGGCCCCTCGGGCCTCAACTTTTTTTAACTTTTCGGATTAAATCGATATCAGGGTCGACTTGTAGGTTTTGGGGGGCGCTTTTTATGAAAATGATATCCAATTTGAGATTGTGCCCCTCGCGCCTCAACTTTTTTTAACTTTTCTGGTTAAACCGATATCAGGGTCGACTTATAGGTTTTGGGGGGCGCTTTTTATGAAAATGATATCCAATTTGAGATTGGGCCCCCGGGCCTCGACTTTTTTTAACTTTTCGGATTAAACCGATATCAGGGTCGACTTATAGGTTTTGGGGGGCGCTTTTTATGAAAATGATATCCAATTTGAGATTGGGCCCCCGGGCCTCGACTTTTTTAACTTTTCGGATTAAACCGATATCAGGGTCGACTTATAGGTTTTGGGGGGCGCTTTTTATGAAAATGATATCCAATTTGAGATTGGGCCCCCGGGCCTCGACTTTTTTAACTTTTCGGATTAAACCGATATCAGGGTCGACTTATAGGTTTTGGGGGCGCTTTTTATGAAAATGATATCCAATTTGAGATTGGGCCCCCGGGCCTCGACTTTTTTAAACTTTTCGGATTAAACCGATATCAGGGTCGACTTATAGGTTTTGGGGGGCGCTTTTTATGAAAATGATATCCAATTTGAGATTGGGCCCCCGGGCCTCGACTTTTTTAAACTTTTCGGATTAAACCGATATCAGGGTCGACTTATAGGTTTTGGGGGGCGCTTTTTATGAAAATGATATCCAATTTGAGATTGGGCCCCCGGGCCTCGACTTTTTTAACTTTTCGGATTAAACCGATATCAGGGTCGACTTATAGGTTTTGGGGGCGCTTTTTATGAAAATGATATCCAATTTGAGATTGGGCCCCCGGGCCTCGACTTTTTTTAACTTTTCGGATTAAACCGATATCAGGGTCGACTTATAGGTTTTGGGGGCGCTTTTTATGAAAATGATATCCAATTTGAGATTGGGCCCCCGGGCCTCGACTTTTTTAAACTTTTCGGATTAAACCGATATCAGGGTCGACTTATAGGTTTTGGGGGGCGCTTTTTATGAAAATGATATCCAATTTGAGATTGGGCCCCCGGGCCTCGACTTTTTTAACTTTTCGGATTAAACCGATATCAGGGTCGACTTATAGGTTTTGGGGGGCGCTTTTTATGAAAATGATATCCAATTTGAGATTGGGCCCCCGGGCCTCGACTTTTTTAAACTTTTCGGATTAAACCGATATCAGGGTCGACTTATAGGTTTTGGGGGGCGCTTTTTATGAAAATGATATCCAATTTGAGATTGGGCCCCCGGGCCTCGACTTTTTTAAACTTTTCGGATTAAACCGATATCAGGGTCGACTTATAGGTTTTGGGGGCGCTTTTTATGAAAATGATATCCAATTTGAGATTGGGCCCCCGGGCCTCGACTTTTTTTAAACTTTTCGGATTAAACCGATATCAGGGTCGACTTATAGGTTTTGGGGGCGCTTTTTATGAAAATGATATCCAATTTGAGATTGGGCCCCCGGGCCTCGACTTTTTTAAACTTTTCGGATTAAACCGATATCAGGGTCGACTTATAGGTTTTGGGGGGCGCTTTTTATGAAAATGATATCCAATTTGAGATTGGGCCCCCGGGCCTCGACTTTTTTAAACTTTTCGGATTAAACCGATATCAGGGTCGACTTATAGGTTTTGGGGGCGCTTTTTATGAAAATGATATCCAATTTGAGATTGGGCCCCCGGGCCTCGACTTTTTTTAACTTTTCGGATTAAACCGATATCAGGGTCGACTTATAGGTTTTGGGGGGCGCTTTTTATGAAAATGATATCCAATTTGAGATTGGGCCCCCGGGCCTCGACTTTTTTAAACTTTTCGGATTAAACCGATATCAGGGTCGACTTATAGGTTTTGGGGGCGCTTTTTATGAAAATGATATCCAATTTGAGATTGGGCCCCCGGGCCTCGACTTTTTTTAAACTTTTCGGATTAAACCGATATCAGGGTCGACTTATAGGTTTTGGGGGCGCTTTTTATGAAAATGATATCCAATTTGAGATTGGGCCCCCGGGCCTCGACTTTTTTTAACTTTTCGGATTAAACCGATATCAGGGTCGACTTATAGGTTTTGGGGGGCGCTTTTTATGAAAATGATATCCAATTTGAGATTGGGCCCCCGGGCCTCGACTTTTTTAAACTTTTCGGATTAAACCGATATCAGGGTCGACTTATAGGTTTTGGGGGGCGCTTTTTATGAAAATGATATCCAATTTGAGATTGGGCCCCCGGGCCTCGACTTTTTTTAACTTTTCGGATTAAACCGATATCAGGGTCGACTTATAGGTTTTGGGGGGCGCTTTTTATGAAAATGATATCCAATTTGAGATTGGGCCCCCGGGCCTCGACTTTTTTTAACTTTTCGGATTAAACCGATATCAGGGTCGACTTATAGGTTTTGGGGGGCGCTTTTTATGAAAATGATATCCAATTTGAGATTGGGCCCCCGGGCCTCGACTTTTTTTAACTTTTCGGATTAAACCGATATCAGGGTCGACTTATAGGTTTTGGGGGGCGCTTTTTATGAAAATGATATCCAATTTGAGATTGGGCCCCCGGGCCTCGACTTTTTTTAACTTTTCGGATTAAACCGATATCAGGGTCGACTTATAGGTTTTGGGGGGCGCTTTTTATGAAAATGATATCCAATTTGAGATTGGGCCCCCGGGCCTCGACTTTTTTTAACTTTTCGGATTAAACCGATATCAGGGTCGACTTATAGGTTTTGGGGGGCGCTTTTTATGAAAATGATATCCAATTTGAGATTGGGCCCCCGGGCCTCGACTTTTTTTAACTTTTCGGATTAAACCGATATCAGGGTCGACTTATAGGTTTTGGGGGGCGCTTTTTATGAAAATGATATCCAATTTGAGATTGGGCCCCCGGGCCTCGACTTTTTTTAACTTTTCGGATTAAACCGATATCAGGGTCGACTTATAGGTTTTGGGGGGCGCTTTTTATGAAAATGATATCCAATTTGAGATTGGGCCCCCGGGCCTCGACTTTTTTTAACTTTTCGGATTAAACCGATATCAGGGTCGACTTATAGGTTTTGGGGGCGCTTTTTATGAAAATGATATCCAATTTGAGATTGGGCCCCCGGGCCTCGACTTTTTTTAACTTTTCGGATTAAACCGATATCAGGGTCGACTTATAGGTTTTGGGGGCGCTTTTTATGAAAATGATATCCAATTTGAGATTGGGCCCCCGGGCCTCGACTTTTTTAACTTTTCGGATTAAACCGATATCAGGGTCGACTTATAGGTTTTGGGGGGCGCTTTTTATGAAAATGATATCCAATTTGAGATTGGGCCCCCGGGCCTCGACTTTTTTAAACTTTTCGGATTAAACCGATATCAGGGTCGACTTATAGGTTTTGGGGGGCGCTTTTTATGAAAATGATATCCAATTTGAGATTGGGCCCCCGGGCCTCGACTTTTTTTAACTTTTCGGATTAAACCGATATCAGGGTCGACTTATAGGTTTTGGGGGGCGCTTTTTATGAAAATGATATCCAATTTGAGATTGGGCCCCCGGGCCTCGACTTTTTTAAACTTTTCGGATTAAACCGATATCAGGGTCGACTCTTATGTTTTGGGGGGCGCTTTTTATGAAAATAATATCCAATTTGAGATTGGGCCCCCCCGGGCCTCGACTTTTTTAAACTTTTCGGATTAAACCGATATCAGGGTCGACTTATAGGTTTTGGGGGGCGCTTTTTATGAAAATGATATCCAATTTGAGATTGGGCCCCCGGGCCTCGACTTTTTTTAACTTTTCGGATTAAACCGATATCAGGGTCGACTTATAGGTTTTGGGGGGCGCTTTTTATGAAAATGATATCCAATTTGAGATTGGGCCCCCGGGCCTCGACTTTTTTTAACTTTTCGGATTAAACCGATATCAGGGTCGACTTATAGGTTTTGGGGGCGCTTTTTATGAAAATGATATCCAATTTGAGATTGGGCCCCCGGGCCTCGACTTTTTTAAACTTTTCGGATTAAACCGATATCAGGGTCGACTTATAGGTTTTGGGGGGCGCTTTTTATATAAATGATATCGAATTTGAGATTAGCCTCCCCGGGCCTCAACTTTTTTAAACTTTTCGGATTAAACCGATATCAGGGTCGACTTATAGGTTTTGGGGTGCGCTTTTTATGAAAATGATATCTAATTTGAGATTGAGCTTCCGGGACTCCACTTTTTTAAATTTTTGGTATAAAAGCGATATCAGGGTCGAATTATAGGTTTTGGGGGGCGCTTTTTATGAAAATGATATCCAATTTGAGATTGGGCCCCCGGGCCTCGACTTTTTTAAACTTTTCGGATTAAACCGATATCAGGGTCGACTTATAGGTTTTGGGGGGCGCTTTTTATGAAAATGATATCTAATTTGAGATTGGGCCCCCGGGCCTCGACTTTTTTAAACTTTTCGGATTAAACCGATATCAGGGTCGACTTATAGGTTTTGGGGGGCGCTTTTTATGAAAATGATATCCAATTTGAGATTGGGCCCCCGGGCCTCGACTTTTTTTAACTTTTCGGATTAAACCGATATCAGGGTCGACTTATAGGTTTTGGGGGCGCTTTTTATGAAAATGATATCCAATTTGAGATTGGGCCCCCGGGCCTCGACTTTTTTTAACTTTTCGGATTAAACCGATATCAGGGTCGACTTATAGGTTTTGGGGGGCGCTTTTTATGAAAATGATATCCAATTTGAGATTGGGCCCCCGGGCCTCGACTTTTTTTAACTTTTCGGATTAAACCGATATCAGGGTCGACTTATAGGTTTTGGGGGGCGCTTTTTATGAAAATGATATCCAATTTGAGATTGGGCCCCCGGGCCTCGACTTTTTTAAACTTTTCGGATTAAACCGATATCAGGGTCGACTTATAGGTTTTGGGGGGCGCTTTTTATGAAAATGATATCCAATTTGAGATTGGCCCCCCGGGCCTCGACTTTTTTAAACTTTTCGGATTAAACCGATATCAGGGTCGACTTATAGGTTTTGGGGGGCGCTTTTTATGAAAATGATATCCAATTTGAGATTGGGCCCCCGGGCCTCGACTTTTTTAAACTTTTCGGATTAAACCGATATCAGGGTCGACTTATAGGTTTTGGGGGGCGCTTTTTATGAAAATGATATCCAATTTGAGATTGGGCCCCCGGGCCTCGACTTTTTTTAACTTTTCGGATTAAACCGATATCAGGGTCGACTTATAGGTTTTGGGGGCGCTTTTTATGAAAATGATATCCAATTTGAGATTGGGCCCCCGGGCCTCGACTTTTTTAAACTTTTCGGATTAAACCGATATCAGGGTCGACTTATAGGTTTTGGGGGCGCTTTTTATGAAAATGATATCCAATTTGAGATTGGGCCCCCGGGCCTCGACTTTTTTAACTTTTCGGATTAAACCGATATCAGGGTCGACTTATAGGTTTTGGGGGGCGCTTTTTATGAAAATGATATCCAATTTGAGATTGGGCCCCCGGGCCTCGACTTTTTTTAACTTTTCGGATTAAACCGATATCAGGGTCGACTTATAGGTTTTGGGGGGCGCTTTTTATGAAAATGATATCCAATTTGAGATTGGGCCCCCGGGCCTCGACTTTTTTAAACTTTTCGGATTAAACCGATATCAGGGTCGACTTATAGGTTTTGGGGGGCGCTTTTTATGAAAATGATATCCAATTTGAGATTGGGCCCCCGGGCCTCGACTTTTTTTAACTTTTCGGATTAAACCGATATCAGGGTCGACTTATAGGTTTTGGGGGGCGCTTTTTATGAAAATGATATCCAATTTGAGATTGGGCCCCCGGGCCTCGACTTTTTTAACTTTTCGGATTAAACCGATATCAGGGTCGACTTATAGGTTTTGGGGGGCGCTTTTTATGAAAATGATATCCAATTTGAGATTGGGCCCCCGGGCCTCGACTTTTTTTAACTTTTCGGATTAAACCGATATCAGGGTCGACTTATAGGTTTTGGGGGGCGCTTTTTATGAAAATGATATCCAATTTGAGATTGGGCCCCCGGGCCTCGACTTTTTTTAACTTTTCGGATTAAACCGATATCAGGGTCGACTTATAGGTTTTGGGGGCGCTTTTTATGAAAATGATATCCAATTTGAGATTGGGCCCCCGGGCCTCGACTTTTTTAACTTTTCGGATTAAACCGATATCAGGGTCGACTTATAGGTTTTGGGGGCGCTTTTTATGAAAATGATATCCAATTTGAGATTGGGCCCCCGGGCCTCGACTTTTTTAACTTTTCGGATTAAACCGATATCAGGGTCGACTTATAGGTTTTGGGGGGCGCTTTTTATGAAAATGATATCTAATTTGAGATTGGGCCCCCGGGCCTCGACTTTTTTAAACTTTTCGGATTAAACCGATATCAGGGTCGACTTATAGGTTTTGGGGGCGCTTTTTATGAAAATGATATCCAATTTGAGATTGGGCCCCCGGGCCTCGACTTTTTTAACTTTTCGGATTAAACCGATATCAGGGTCGACTTATAGGTTTTGGGGGGCGCTTTTTATGAAAATGATATCCAATTTGAGATTGGGCCCCCGGGCCTCGACTTTTTTAAACTTTTCGGATTAAACCGATATCAGGGTCGACTTATAGGTTTTGGGGGCGCTTTTTATGAAAATGATATCCAATTTGAGATTGGGCCCCCGGGCCTCGACTTTTTTAACTTTTCGGATTAAACCGATATCAGGGTCGACTTATAGGTTTTGGGGGGCGCTTTTTATGAAAATGATATCCAATTTGAGATTGGGCCCCCGGGCCTCGACTTTTTTAACTTTTCGGATTAAACCGATATCAGGGTCGACTTATAGGTTTTGGGGGGCGCTTTTTATGAAAATGATATCCAATTTGAGATTGGGCCCCCGGGCCTCGACTTTTTTTAACTTTTCGGATTAAACCGATATCAGGGTCGACTTATAGGTTTTGGGGGGCGCTTTTTATGAAAATGATATCCAATTTGAGATTGGGCCCCCGGGCCTCGACTTTTTTTAACTTTTCGGATTAAACCGATATCAGGGTCGACTTATAGGTTTTGGGGGGCGCTTTTTATGAAAATGATATCCAATTTGAGATTGGGCCCCCGGGCCTCGACTTTTTTAAACTTTTCGGATTAAACCGATATCAGGGTCGACTTATAGGTTTTGGGGGGCGCTTTTTATGAAAATGATATCCAATTTGAGATTGGGCCCCCGGGCCTCGACTTTTTTAAACTTTTCGGATTAAACCGATATCAGGGTCGACTTATAGGTTTTGGGGGGCGCTTTTTATGAAAATGATATCCAATTTGAGATTGGGCCCCCGGGCCTCGACTTTTTTTAACTTTTCGGATTAAACCGATATCAGGGTCGACTTATAGGTTTTGGGGGGCGCTTTTTATGAAAATGATATCCAATTTGAGATTGGGCCCCCGGGCCTCGACTTTTTTTAACTTTTCGGATTAAACCGATATCAGGGTCGACTTATAGGTTTTGGGGGGCGCTTTTTATGAAAATGATATCCAATTTGAGATTGGGCCCCCGGGCCTCGACTTTTTTAAACTTTTCGGATTAAACCGATATCAGGGTCGACTTATAGGTTTTGGGGGGCGCTTTTTATGAAAATGATATCCAATTTGAGATTGGGCCCCCGGGCCTCGACTTTTTTTAACTTTTCGGATTAAACCGATATCAGGGTCGACTTATAGGTTTTGGGGGGCGCTTTTTATGAAAATGATATCCAATTTGAGATTGGGCCCCCGGGCCTCGACTTTTTTTAACTTTTCGGATTAAACCGATATCAGGGTCGACTTATAGGTTTTGGGGGCGCTTTTTATGAAAATGATATCCAATTTGAGATTGGGCCCCCGGGCCTCGACTTTTTTTAACTTTTCGGATTAAACCGATATCAGGGTCGACTTATAGGTTTTGGGGGGCGCTTTTTATGAAAATGATATCCAATTTGAGATTGGGCCCCCGGGCCTCGACTTTTTTAACTTTTCGGATTAAACCGATATCAGGGTCGACTTATAGGTTTTGGGGGGCGCTTTTTATGAAAATGATATCCAATTTGAGATTGGGCCCCCGGGCCTCGACTTTTTTAAACTTTTCGGATTAAACCGATATCAGGGTCGACTTATAGGTTTTGGGGGGCGCTTTTTATGAAAATGATATCCAATTTGAGATTGGGCCCCCGGGCCTCGACTTTTTTTAACTTTTCGGATTAAACCGATATCAGGGTCGACTTATAGGTTTTGGGGGCGCTTTTTATGAAAATGATATCCAATTTGAGATTGGGCCCCCGGGCCTCGACTTTTTTTAACTTTTCGGATTAAACCGATATCAGGGTCGACTTATAGGTTTTGGGGGGCGCTTTTTATGAAAATGATATCCAATTTGAGATTGGGCCCCCGGGCCTCGACTTTTTTTAACTTTTCGGATTAAACCGATATCAGGGTCGACTTATAGGTTTTGGGGGGCGCTTTTTATGAAAATGATATCCAATTTGAGATTGGGCCCCCGGGCCTCGACTTTTTTAAACTTTTCGGATTAAACCGATATCAGGGTCGACTTATAGGTTTTGGGGGGCGCTTTTTATGAAAATGATATCCAATTTGAGATTGGGCCCCCGGGCCTCGACTTTTTTAAACTTTTCGGATTAAACCGATATCAGGGTCGACTTATAGGTTTTGGGGGGCGCTTTTTATGAAAATGATATCCAATTTGAGATTGGGCCCCCGGGCCTCGACTTTTTTTAACTTTTCGGATTAAACCGATATCAGGGTCGACTTATAGGTTTTGGGGGCGCTTTTTATGAAAATGATATCCAATTTGAGATTGGGCCCCCGGGCCTCGACTTTTTTTAACTTTTCGGATTAAACCGATATCAGGGTCGACTTATAGGTTTTGGGGGGCGCTTTTTATGAAAATGATATCCAATTTGAGATTGGGCCCCCGGGCCTCGACTTTTTTTAACTTTTCGGATTAAACCGATATCAGGGTCGACTTATAGGTTTTGGGGGCGCTTTTTATGAAAATGATATCCAATTTGAGATTGGGCCCCCGGGCCTCGACTTTTTTTAACTTTTCGGATTAAACCGATATCAGGGTCGACTTATAGGTTTTGGGGGGCGCTTTTTATGAAAATGATATCCAATTTGAGATTGGGCCCCCGGGCCTCGACTTTTTTTAACTTTTCGGATTAAACCGATATCAGGGTCGACTTATAGGTTTTGGGGGGCGCTTTTTATGAAAATGATATCCAATTTGAGATTGGGCCCCCGGGCCTCGACTTTTTTAACTTTTCGGATTAAACCGATATCAGGGTCGACTTATAGGTTTTGGGGGGCGCTTTTTATGAAAATGATATCCAATTTGAGATTGGGCCCCCGGGCCTCGACTTTTTTAAACTTTTCGGATTAAACCGATATCAGGGTCGACTTATAGGTTTTGGGGGGCGCTTTTTATGAAAATGATATCCAATTTGAGATTGGGCCCCCGGGCCTCGACTTTTTTAAACTTTTCGGATTAAACCGATATCAGGGTCGACTTATAGGTTTTGGGGGCGCTTTTTATGAAAATGATATCCAATTTGAGATTGGGCCCCCGGGCCTCGACTTTTTTTAACTTTTCGGATTAAACCGATATCAGGGTCGACTTATAGGTTTTGGGGGGCGCTTTTTATGAAAATGATATCCAATTTGAGATTGGGCCCCCGGGCCTCGACTTTTTTAACTTTTCGGATTAAACCGATATCAGGGTCGACTTATAGGTTTTGGGGGGCGCTTTTTATGAAAATGATATCCAATTTGAGATTGGGCCCCCGGGCCTCGACTTTTTTTAACTTTTCGGATTAAACCGATATCAGGGTCGACTTATAGGTTTTGGGGGCGCTTTTTATGAAAATGATATCCAATTTGAGATTGGGCCCCCGGGCCTCGACTTTTTTTAACTTTTCGGATTAAACCGATATCAGGGTCGACTTATAGGTTTTGGGGGGCGCTTTTTATGAAAATGATATCCAATTTGAGATTGGGCCCCCGGGCCTCGACTTTTTTAACTTTTCGGATTAAACCGATATCAGGGTCGACTTATAGGTTTTGGGGGGCGCTTTTTATGAAAATGATATCCAATTTGAGATTGGGCCCCCGGGCCTCGACTTTTTTTAACTTTTCGGATTAAACCGATATCAGGGTCGACTTATAGGTTTTGGGGGGCGCTTTTTATGAAAATGATATCCAATTTGAGATTGGGCCCCCGGGCCTCGACTTTTTTAAACTTTTCGGATTAAACCGATATCAGGGTCGACTTATAGGTTTTGGGGGGCGCTTTTTATGAAAATGATATCCAATTTGAGATTGGGCCCCCGGGCCTCGACTTTTTTTAACTTTTCGGATTAAACCGATATCAGGGTCGACTTATAGGTTTTGGGGGCGCTTTTTATGAAAATGATATCCAATTTGAGATTGGGCCCCCGGGCCTCGACTTTTTTAAACTTTTCGGATTAAACCGATATCAGGGTCGACTTATAGGTTTTGGGGGGCGCTTTTTATGAAAATGATATCCAATTTGAGATTGGGCCCCCGGGCCTCGACTTTTTTTAACTTTTCGGATTAAACCGATATCAGGGTCGACTTATAGGTTTTGGGGGCGCTTTTTATGAAAATGATATCCAATTTGAGATTGGGCCCCCGGGCCTCGACTTTTTTTAACTTTTCGGATTAAACCGATATCAGGGTCGACTTATAGGTTTTGGGGGGCGCTTTTTATGAAAATGATATCCAATTTGAGATTGGGCCCCCGGGCCTCGACTTTTTTAACTTTTCGGATTAAACCGATATCAGGGTCGACTTATAGGTTTTGGGGGGCGCTTTTTATGAAAATGATATCCAATTTGAGATTGGGCCCCCGGGCCTCGACTTTTTTTAACTTTTCGGATTAAACCGATATCAGGGTCGACTTATAGGTTTTGGGGGGCGCTTTTTATGAAAATGATATCCAATTTGAGATTGGGCCCCCGGGCCTCGACTTTTTTTAACTTTTCGGATTAAACCGATATCAGGGTCGACTTATAGGTTTTGGGGGCGCTTTTTATGAAAATGATATCCAATTTGAGATTGGGCCCCCGGGCCTCGACTTTTTTAAACTTTTCGGATTAAACCGATATCAGGGTCGACTTATAGGTTTTGGGGGGCGCTTTTTATGAAAATGATATCCAATTTGAGATTGGGCCCCCGGGCCTCGACTTTTTTTAACTTTTCGGATTAAACCGATATCAGGGTCGACTTATAGGTTTTGAGGGGCGCTTTTTATGAAAATGATATCCAATTTGAGATTGGGCCCCTCGGGCCTCGACTTTTTTTAACTTTTCGGATTAAACCGATATCAGGGTCGACTTATAGGTTTTGGGGGGCGCTTTTTATGAAAATGATATCCAATTTGAGATTGGGCCCCCCGGGCCTCGACTTTTTTTAACTTTTCGGATTAAACCGATATCAGGGTCGACTTATAGGTTTTGGGGGCGCTTTTTATGAAAATGATATCCAATTTGAGATTGGGCCCCCGGGCCTCGACTTTTTTAAACTTTTCGGATTAAACCGATATCAGGGTCGACTTATAGGTTTTGGGGGGCGCTTTTTATGAAAATGATATCCAATTTGAGATTGGGCCCCCGGGCCTCGACTTTTTTAACTTTTCGGATTAAACCGATATCAGGGTCGACTTATAGGTTTTGGGGGGCGCTTTTTATGAAAATGATATCCAATTTGAGATTGGGCCCCCCGGGCCTCGACTTTTTTAACTTTTCGGATTAAACCGATATTAGGGTCGACTTATAGGTTTTGGGGGGCGCTTTTTATGAAAATGAAATCTAATTTGAGATTGGGCCTCCCCGGTCCTCGACTTTTTTCAATTTTTGGGGTAAAAGCGATATCAGGGTCGTCTTATAGGTTTTGTTGGGCGCTTTTTATGAAAATGATATCCAATTTGAGATTGGGCCCCCGGGCCTCGACTTTTTTAACTTTTCGGATTAAACCGATATCAGGGTCGACTTATAGGTTTTGGGGGGCGCTTTTTATGAAAATGATATCGAATTTGAGATTGGCCCCCCGGGCCTTGACTTTTTTAAACATGTCGGATTAAACCGATATCAGGGTCGACTTATAGGTTTTGGGGGACGCTTTTTATGAAAATGATATCCAATTTGAGATTGGGCCCCCGGGCCTCGACTTTTTTTAACTTTTCGGATTAAACCGATATCAGGGTCGACTTATAGGTTTTGGGGGGCGCTTTTTATGAAAATGATATCCAATTTGAGATTGGGCCCCCCGGCCTCGACTTTTTTAACTTTTCGGATTAAACCGATATCAGGGTCGACTTATAGGTTTTGGGGGCGCTTTTTATGAAAATGATATCCAATTTGAGATTGGGCCCCCGGGCCTCGACTTTTTTAAACTTTTCGGATTAAACCGATATCAGGGTCGACTTATAGGTTTTGGGGGGCGCTTTTTATGAAAATGATATCCAATTTGAGATTGGGCCCCCGGGCCTCGACTTTTTTAACTTTTCGGATTAAACCGATATCAGGGTCGACTTATAGGTTTTGGGGGCGCTTTTTATGAAAATGATATCCAATTTGAGATTGGGCCCCCGGGCCTCGACTTTTTTAAACTTTTCGGATTAAACCGATATCAGGGTCGACTTATAGGTTTTGGGGGGCGCTTTTTATGAAAATGATATCCAATTTGAGATTGGGCCCCCGGGCCTCGACTTTTTTAACTTTTCGGATTAAACCGATATCAGGGTCGACTTATAGGTTTTGGGGGCGCTTTTTATGAAAATGATATCCAATTTGAGATTGGGCCCCCGGGCCTCGACTTTTTTTAACTTTTCGGATTAAACCGATATCAGGGTCGACTTATAGGTTTTGGGGGCGCTTTTTATGAAAATGATATCCAATTTGAGATTGGGCCCCCGGGCCTCGACTTTTTTTAACTTTTCGGATTAAACCGATATCAGGGTCGACTTATAGGTTTTGGGGGCGCTTTTTATGAAAATGATATCCAATTTGAGATTGGGCCCCCCGGGCCTCGACTTTTTTAACTTTTCGGATTAAACCGATATCAGGGTCGACTTATAGGTTTTGGGGGCGCTTTTTATGA
The DNA here is from genome assembly GCA_928085145.1 of Nezara viridula. Taxonomy (NCBI): domain Eukaryota; kingdom Metazoa; phylum Arthropoda; class Insecta; order Hemiptera; family Pentatomidae; genus Nezara; species Nezara viridula. Next base: position 208,273,644 of record OV725078.1, read on the forward strand.
AAATGATATCCAATTTGAGATTGGGCCCCCGGGCCTCGACTTTTTTAACTTTTCGGATTAAACCGATATCAGGGTCGACTTATAGGTTTTGGGGGGCGCTTTTTATGAAAATGATATCCAATTTGAGATTGGGCCCCCGGGCCTCGACTTTTTTAAACTTTTCGGATTAAACCGATATCAGGGTCGACTTATAGGTTTTGGGGGCGCTTTTTATGAAAATGATATCCAATTTGAGATTGGGCCCCCGGGCCTCGACTTTTTTAACTTTTCGGATTAAACCGATATCAGGGTCGACTTATAGGTTTTGGGGGGCGCTTTTTATGAAAATGATATCCAATTTGAGATTGGGCCCCCGGGCCTCGACTTTTTTTAACTTTTCGGATTAAACCGATATCAGGGTCGACTTATAGGTTTTGGGGGGCGCTTTTTATGAAAATGATATCCAATTTGAGATTGGGCCCCCGGGCCTCGACTTTTTTAACTTTTCGGATTAAACCGATATCAGGGTCGACTTATAGGTTTTGGGGGCGCTTTTTATGAAAATGATATCCAATTTGAGATTGGGCCCCCCGGGCCTCGACTTTTTTTAACTTTTCGGATTAAACCGATATCAGGGTCGACTTATAGGTTTTGGGGGGCGCTTTTTATGAAAATGATATCCAATTTGAGATTGGGCCCCCGGGCCTCGACTTTTTTAACTTTTCGGATTAAACCGATATCAGGGTCGACTTATAGGTTTTGGGGGGCGCTTTTTATGAAAATGATATCCAATTTGAGATTGGGCCCCCGGGCCTCGACTTTTTTAACTTTTCGGATTAAACCGATATCAGGGTCGACTTATAGGTTTTGGGGGCGCTTTTTATGAAAATGATATCCAATTTGAGATTGGGCCCCCGGGCCTCGACTTTTTTAACTTTTCGGATTAAACCGATATCAGGGTCGACTTATAGGTTTTGGGGGCGCTTTTTATGAAAATGATATCCAATTTGAGATTGGGCCCCCGGGCCTCGACTTTTTTAACTTTTCGGATTAAACCGATATCAGGGTCGACTTATAGGTTTTGGGGGGCGCTTTTTATGAAAATGATATCGAATTTGAGATTGGGCCCCCGGGCCTCGACTTTTTTTAACTTTTCGGATTAAACCGATATCAGGGTCGACTTATAGGTTTTGGGGGGCGCTTTTTATGAAAATGATATCCAATTTGAGATTGGGCCCCTCGCGCCTCAACTTTTTTTAACTTTTCTGGTTAAACCGATATCAGGGTCGACTTATAGGTTTTGGGGGGCGCTTTTTATGAAAATGATATCGAATTTGAGATTGGGCCCCCGAGCCTCGACTTTTTTTAACTTTTCGGATTAAATCGATATCAAGGGTCGACTTATAGGTTTTGAGGGGCGCTTTTTATGAAAATGATATCCAATTTGAGATTGGGCCCCCCGGGCCTCGACTTTTTTAAACTTTTCGGATTAAACCGATATCAGGGTCGACTTATAGGTTTTGGGGGGCGCTTTTTATGAAAATGATATCTAATTTGAGATTGGGCCCCCGGGCCTCGACTTTTTTAAACTTTTCGGATTAAACCGATATCAGGGTCGACTTATAGGTTTTGGGGGGCGCTTTTTATGAAAATGATATCCAATTTGAGATTGGGCCCCCGGGCCTCGACTTTTTTTAACTTTTCGGATTAAACCGATATCAGGGTCGACTTATAGGTTTTGGGGGCGCTTTTTATGAAAATGATATCCAATTTGAGATTGGGCCCCCCCGGGCCTCGACTTTTTTAAACTTTTCGGATTAAACCGATATCAGGGTCGACTTATAGGTTTTGGGGGCGCTTTTTATGAAAATGATATCCAATTTGAGATTGGGCCCCTCGGGCCTCGACTTTTTTAACTTTTCGGATTAAATCGATATCAGGGTCGACTTGTAGGTTTTGGGGGGCGCTTTTTATGAAAATGATATCCAATTTGAGATTGGGCCCCTCGCGCCTCGACTTTTTTTAACTTTTCTGATTAAACCGATATCAGGGTCGACTTATAGGTTTTGGGGGCGCTTTTTATGAAAATGATATCCAATTTGAGATTGGGCCCCCGGCCTCGACTTTTTTTAACTTTTCGGATTAAACCGATATCAGGGTCGACTTATAGGTTTTGGGGGGCGCTTTTTATGAAAATGATATCCAATTTGAGATTGGGCCCCCCGAGCCTCGACTTTTTTAACTTTTCGGATTAAACCGATATCAGGGTCGACTTATAGGTTTTGAGGGGCGCTTTTTATGAAAATGATATCCAATTTGAGATTGGGCCCCCCGGGCCTCGACTTTTTTAACTTTTCGGATTAAACCGATATCAGGGTCGACTTATAGGTTTTGGGGGGCGCTTTTTATGAAAATGATATCCAATTTGAGATTGGGCCCCCGGGCCTCGACTTTTTTAAACTTTTCGGATTAAACCGATATCAGGGTCGACTTATAGGTTTTGGGGGGCGCTTTTTATGAAAATGATATCCAATTTGAGATTGGGCCCCCCGGGCCTCGACTTTTTTAAACTTTTCGGATTAAACCGATATCCGGGTCGACTTATAGGTTTTGGTTGGCGCTTTTTATGAAAATGATATCCAATTTGAGATTGGGCCCCTCGGGCCTCAACTTTTTTAACTTTTCGGATTAAATCGATATCAGGGTCGATTTGTAGGTTTTGGGGGCGCTTTTTATGAAAATGATATCCAATTTGAGATTGGGCCCCTCGGGCCTCAACTTTTTTTAACTTTTCGGATTAAATCGATATCAGGGTCGACTTGTAGGTTTTGAGGGGCGCTTTTTATGAAAACGATATCCAATTTGAGATTGGGCCCCCGCGCCTCGACTTTTTTAACTTTTCTGATTAAACCGATATCAGGGTCGACTTATAGGTTTTGGGGGCGCTTTTTATGAAAATGATATCCAATTTGAGATTGGGCCCCCCGGCCTCGACTTTTTTAACTTTTCGGATTAAACCGATATCAGGGTCGACTTATAGGTTTTGGGGGCGCTTTTTATGAAAATGATATCCAATTTGAGATTGGGCCCCCGGGCCTCGACTTTTTTAACTTTTCGGATTAAACCGATATCAGGGTCGACTTATAGGTTTTGGGGGCGCTTTTTATGAAAATGATATCCAATTTGAGATTGGGCCCCCCGGGCCTCGACTTTTTTAAACTTTTCGGATTAAACCGATATCAGGGTCGACTTATAGGTTTTGGGGGGCGCTTTTTATGAAAATGATATCCAATTTGAGATTGGGCCCCCGGTCCTCGACTTTTTTAAACTTTTCGGATTAAAGCGATATCAGGGTCGTCTTATAGGTTTTGGGGGCGCTTTTTATGAAAATGATATCGAATTTGAGATTGGGCCCCTCGGGCCTCGACTTTTTTAAACTTTTCGGATTAAACCGATATCAGGGTCGACTTATAGGTTTTGGGAGGCGCTTTTTATGAAAATGATATCCAATTTGAGATTGGGCCCCCGGCCTCGACTTTTTTAACTTTTCGGATTAAACCGATATCAGGGTCGACTTATAGGTTTTGAGGGGCGCTTTTTATGAAAATGATATCCAATTTGAGATTGGGCCCCCCGGCCTCGACTTTTTTAACTTTTCGGATTAAACCGATATCAGGGTCGACTTATAGGTTTTGGGGGGCGCTTTTTATGAAAATGATATCGAATTTGAGATTGGGCCCCCGGGCCTCGACTTTTTTAAACTTTTCGGATTAAACCGATATCAGGGTCGACTTATAGGTTTTGAGGGGCGCTTTTTATGAAAATGATATCCAATTTGAGATTGGGCCCCCGGGCCTCGACTTTTTTAAACTTTTCGGATTAAACCGATATCAGGGTCGACTTATAGGTTTTGGGGGCGCTTTTTATGAAAATGATATCCAATTTGAGATTGGGCCCCCGGGCCTCGACTTTTTTTAACTTTTCGGATTAAACCGATATCAGGGTCGACTTATAGGTTTTGGGGGCGCTTTTTATGAAAATGATATCCAATTTGAGATTGGGCCTCGACTTTTTTTAACTTTTCGGATTAAATCGAGATCAGGGTCGACTCTTAGTTTTGAGGGGCGCTTTTTATGAAAATGATATCCAATTTGAGATTGGGCCCCCCGGGCCTCGACTTTTTTAAACTTTTCGGATTAAACCGATATCAGGGTCGACTCATATGTTTTGATGGGCGCTTTTTATGAAAATGATATCCAATTTGAGATTAGCCCCCCGGGCCTCGACTTTTTAAAACTTTTCGGATTAAACCGATATTAGGGTCGACTTATAGGTTTTGGGGGGCGCTTTTTATGAAAATGATATCCAATTTGTGATTGGGCACTCCGGGCCTCGACGTTTTAAAACATTTCAGATAAAATCGACATCAGGGTCGTCTTATAGGTTTTGGGGGGCGCTTTTTATGAAAACGATATCTAATTTGAGATTGGGCAACCCGGGCCTCGACTTTTTTTTACTTTTCTGATTAAACCGATATCAGGGTCGACTCATAGCTTTTAGAGGGCGCTTTTTATGAAAATGATATCCAATATGAGATTGGGTCCCCCGGGCCTCGACTTTTTAAAACTTTTTAGGTTAAACCGATATTAGGGTCGACTCTTAGTTTTGAGGGGCGCTTTTTATGAAAATGATACCCAATTTGATATTGGGCCCCCCGGGCCTCGCCTTTTTTAAATTTTTGGGATTAAACCGATATCAGGGTCGACTCATATGTTTTGATGGGCTCTATTTATGAAAATGATATCCAATTTGAGATTAGCCCCCCGGGCCTCGACTTTTTTTAACTTTTCCGATTAAACCGATATCAGGGTCGACTTATAGGTTTTATAGGGCGCTTTTTATGAAAATGATATCGAATTCGGGATTGGGCTCCCCGGGCCTCGACTTTTTTAAACTTTTCGGATTAAACCGATATCAGGGTCGACTAATATGTTTAGAGGGGCGCTTTTTATGAAAATGATATCCAATATGAGATTGGGTCCCCCGGGCCTCGACTTTTTTAAACTTTTTGGATTAAACCGATATCAGGGTCGACTCATATGTTTTGATGGGCGCTTTTTATGAAAATGATATCCAATTTGAGATTAGCCCCCCGTTCCTCGACTTTTTAAAACTTTTCGGATTAAACCGATATTAGGGTCGACTTATAGGTTTTGGGGGGCGCTTTTTATGAAAACGATATCTAATTTGAGATTGGGCCCCCCGGGCCTCGACTTTTTTTAACTTTTCTGATTAAACCGATATCAGGGTCGACTTATAGGTTTTAGGGGGCGCTTTTTATGAAAATGATATCCAATTTGATATTGGGCCCCCTGGGCCTGGACTTTTTTAAACTTTTCGGATTTAACCGATATCAGGGTCGACTCATATGTTTTGATGGGCGCTTTTTATGAAAATGATATCTAATTATGATTGGGCCCTCCGGGCCTCGACGTTTTAAAACATTTCAGATAAAATCGACATCAGGGTCGTCTTATAGGTTATGGGGGGCGCTTTTTATGAAAATGATATCCAATATGAGATTGGGTCCCCCGGGCCTCGACTATTTTACACCCTTCGGATTAAACCAATATCAGGGTCAACTCATATGTTTAGAGGGGCGCTTTTTATGAAAATGATACCCGATTTGATATTGGGCCCCTCGGGCCTCGACTTTTTTTAATTTTTGGGATAATTCGATATCAGGGTCGAATTATATGTTTTGGGGTGTGCTTTTTATGAAAATGATATCCAATTTGAGACTGGGCCCCCCGGGTCTCAACTTTTCTAAACTTTTCGGATTAACCCGATGTTAGGGTCGACTTATAGGTTTTGGGGGGCGCTTTTTATAAAAATGATATCCAATTTAATATTGAGCCCCCCGGGCCCCGACGTTTTTAAACATTTCAGATACAATCGATATCAGGGTTGTCTTACAGGTTTTGGGGGGCGCTTTTTATGAAAACGATATCTAATTTAAGATTGGGCCCCCCGGGCCTCGACTTTTTGTAACTTTTCGGATTGAATCGAGATCAGGGTCGACTCTTAGTTTTGAGGGGCGCTTTTAATGAAAATGATATCCAATTTGATATTGGGCCCCCCGGACCTCGACTTTTTTAAACTTTTCGAATTAAACCGATATCAGGGTCGACTCATATGTTTTGATGGGCGCTTTTTATGAAAATGATATCCAATTTGAGATTAGCCCCCCGGGCATCGACTTTTTAAAACTTTTCGGATTAAACCGATATTAGGGTCGACTTATAGGTTTTGGGGGGTGCTTTTTATGAAAATGATATCTAATTTAAGATTGGGCACCTCGGGCCTCGACGTTTTTAAACATTTCAGATAAAATCGACATCAGGGTCGTCTTATAGGTTTTGGGGGGGTTGGGCGCTTTTTATGAAAACGATATCTAATTTGAGATTGGGCCCCCTGGGCCTCGACTTTTTTAAACTTTTCGGATTAAACCGATATCAGGGTCGACTCATATGTTTTGATGGGCGCTTTTTATGAAAATGATATACAATTTGATATTAGCCCCCCCGGGCCTCGACTTTTTAAAACTTTTCGGATTAAACCGATATTAGGGTCGACTTATAGGTTTTGAGGGGCGCTTTTTATGAAAATGATATCTAATCTGTGATTGGGCCCTCCGGGCCTCGACGTTTTAAAACATTTCAGATAAAATCGACATCAGGGTCGTCTTATAGGTTTTGGGGGGGGCGGTTTTTATGAAAACGATATCTAATTTGAGATTGGGCCCCCCGGGCCTCGACTTTTTTTTACTTTTCTGATTAAACCGATATCAGGGTCGACTCACAGGTTTTAGGGGGCGCTTTTTATGAAAATGATATCCAATATGAGATTGGGTAACCCGGGCCTCGACTTTTTTTAACTTTTCGGATTAAATCGAGATCAGGGTCGACTCTTAGTTTCGAGGGGCGCTTTTTATGAAAATGATACCCATTTTGAGATTGGGCCCCCCCCCGGTCCTCGACTTTTTTTAATTTTTGGGATAAGATCGATATCAGGGTCGGATTATCGGTTTTGGGGGGCGCTTTTTATATAAATTATATCGAATTTGAGATTGGCACCCACGGGCCTCGACTTTTTTTAACTTTTCCGATTAAACCGATATCAGGGTCGACTTATAGGTTTTAGGGGGCGCTTTTTATGAAAATGATATCCAATTTGATATTGGGCCCCCCGGGCCTCGACTTTTTTAAACTTTTCGGATTTAACCGATATCAGGGTCGACTCATATGTTTTGATGGGCGCTTTTTATGAAAATGATATCTAATTGTGATTGGGCCCTCCGGGCCTCGTCGTTTTAAAACTTTTCAGATAAAATCGACATCAGGGTCGTCTTATAGGTTTTAGGGGGCGCTTTTTATGAAAATGATATCCAATATGAGATTGGGTCCCCCGGGCCTCGACTATTTTACACTCTTCGGATTAAACCAATATCAGGGTCAACTCATATGTTTAGAGGGGCGCTTTTTATGAAAATGATACCCGATTTGATATTGGGCCCCCCGGGCCTCGACTTTTTTTAATTTTTGGGATAATTCGATATTAGGGTCGAATTATAGGTTTTGGGGTGCGCTTTTTATGAAAATGATATCCAATTTGAGATTGGGCCCCCCGGGCCTCAACTTTTTAAAACTTTTCGGATTAAACCGATATTAGGGTCGACTTATAGGTTTTGGGGTGCGCTTTTTATGAAAATGATATCCAATTTGAGACTGGGCCCCCCGGGCCTCGACTTTTTAAAACTTTTCGGATTAAACCGATATTAGGGTCGACTTATAGGTTTTGGGGGGCGCTTTTTATGAAAATGATATCTAATTTGTGATTGGGCCCTCCGGGCCTCGACGTTTTAAAACTTTTCGGATTAACCCGATATTAGGGTCGACTTATAGGTTTTGGGGGGCGCTTTTTATGAAAATGATATCCAATTTAAGATTGGGCCCCCCGGGCCTCGACGTTTTTAAACATTTCAGATAAAATCGATATCAGGGTCGTCTTATAGGTTTTGGGGGGCGCTTTTTATGAAAACGATATCTAATTTAAGATTGGGCCCCCCGGGCCTCGACTTTTTGTAACCTTTCGGATTGAATCGAGATTAGGGTCGACTCTTAGTTTTGAGGGGCGCTTTTTATGAAAATGATATCCAATTTGAGATGGGGCCTCCCTGGTCCTCGATTTTTTTTAATTTTTGGGATTAAATCGAGATCAGGGTCGACTCATATGTTTTGATGGGCGCTTTTTATGAAAATGATATCCAATTTGAGATTAGCCCCCCCGGGCCTCGACTTTTTAAAACTTTTCGGATTAAACCGATATTAGGGTCGACTTATAGGTTTTGGGGGGCGCTTTTTATGAAAATGATATCTAATTTGAGATTGGGCCCTCCGGGCCTCGACGTTTTAAAACATTTCAGATAAAATCGACATCAGGGTCGTATTATAGGTTTTGGGGGGCGCTTTTTATGAAAATGATATCCAATTTGAGATTGGGCCCCCCGGGCCTCGACTTTTTTAAACTTTTCGGATTAAACCGATATTAGGGTCGACTTATAGGTTTTGGGGGGCGCTTTTTATGAAAATTATATCCAATTTGAGATTTTGCCCCCCGGGCCTTGACGTTTCTAAACATTTCAGATAAAATCGATATCAGGGTCGTCTTATAGGTTTTGGGGGGCGCTTTTTATGAAAATGATACCTAATTTGAGATTGGGCCCCCCCGGTCCTCGACTTTTTTTAATTTTTGGGATTAAATCGATATCAGGGTCGAATTATAGGTTTTGGGGGGCGCTTTTTATGAAAATGATATCGAATTTGAGATTGGGCCCCCCGGGCCTCGACTTTTTTAAACTTTTCGAATTAGACCGATATTAGGGTCGACTTATAGGTTTTGGGGGGCGCTTTTTATGAAAATGATATCCAATTTGTGATTGGGTCCCCGGGGCCTCGACGTTTTAAAACATTTTAGATAAAATCGACATCAGGGTTGTCTTAAAGGTTTTGGGGGGCGCTTTTTATGAAAACGATATCTAATTTGAGATTGGGCCCCCCGGGCCTCGACTTTTTTTAACTTTTCGGAATAAATCGAGATCAGGGTCGACTCTTATGTTTTGAGGGGCGCTTTTTATGAAAATGATACCCAATTTGAGATTGGGCCCCTCCGGTCCTCGACTTTTTTTAATTTTTGGGATTAAATCGATGTCAGGGTCGAATTATAGGTTTTGGGGGGCGCTTTTTATGAAAATGATATTCAATTTGAGATTAGCCCCCCCGGGCCTCGACTTTTTAAAACTTTTCGGATTAAACCGATATTAGGGTCGACTTATAGGTTTTGGGGGGTGCTTTTTATGAAAATGATATCCAATTTAAGATTGGGCCCCTAGGGCCTCGACGTTTTTAAACATTTCAGATAAAATCGATATCAGGGTCGTCTTATAGGTTTCGGGGGGCGCTTTTTATGAAAATGATATCTAATTTGAGATTGGGCCCCCCGGGCCTCGACTTTTTAAAACTTTTCGGATTAAACCGATATTAGGGTCGACTTATAGGTTTTGGGGGGCGCTTTTTATGAAAATGATATCCAATTTGTGATTGGGTCCCCGGGGCCTCGACGTTTTAAAACATTTTAGATAAAATCGACATCAGGGTTGTCTTAAAGGTTTTGGGGGGCCCTTTTTATGAAAACGATATCTTATTTGAGATTGGGCCCCCCGGGCCTCGACTTTTTTTAGCTTTTCGGAATTAATCGAGATCAGGGTCGACTCTTATGTTTTGAGTGGCGCATTTTATGAAAATGATACCCAATTTGAGATTGGGCCCCTCCGGTCCTAGACTTTTTTAAACTTTTCTTATTAGACCGATATTAGGGTCGACTTATAGTTTTTGGGGGGCGCTTTTTATGAAAATGAAATCCAATTTGTGATTGGGTCCCCGGGGCCTCGACGTTTTAAAACATTTTAGATAAAATCGACATCAGGGTTGTCTTATAGGTTTTGGGGGGCGCTTTTTATGAAAACGATATCTAATTTGAGATTGGGCCTCCCGGGCCTCGACTTTTTTTAACTTTTCGGAATTAATCGAGATCAGGGTCGACTCTTATGTTTTGAGTGGCGCTTTTTATGAAAATGATATCCAATTTGAGATTTGGCCCCCCAGACCTCGACTTTTAAACTTTTCGGAATAAATCGATATCAGGGTCGTGTTATATGTTTAGAGGGACGCTTTTAATGAAAATGATATCTAATTTGTAATTGGGCCCTCCGGGCCTCGACGTTTTAAAACATTTCAGATAAAATCGATATCAGGGTCGTCTTATAGGTTTTGGGGGGCGCTTTTTATGAAAACGATATCTAATTTGAGATTGGGCCCCCCGGGCCTCGACTTTTTTTTACTTTTCTGATTAAACCGATATCAGGGTCGACTCATAGGTTTTAGGAGGCGCTTTTTATGAAAATGATATCTAATTTGAGATTGGGCCCCCCGGGCCTCGACTTTTTTTTACTTTTCTGATTAAACCGATATCAGGGTCGACTCATAGGTTTTAGGGGGCGCTTTTTATGAAAATGATATCCAATATGAGATTGGGCCCCCCGGGCCTCGACTTTTTTTAACTTTTCGGATTAAATCGAGATCAGGGTCGACTCTTATGTTTTGAGGGGCGCTTTTTATGAAAATGATACCCAATTTGAGATTGGGCCCCCCCCCCGGTCCTCGACTTTTTTTAATTTTTGGGATTAGATCGATATCAGGGTCGGATTATCGGTTATGGGGGGCCCTTTTTATATAAATTATATCGAATTTGAGATTGGCACCCACGGGCCTCGACTTTTTTTAACTTTTCCGATTAAACCGATATCAGGGTCGACTTATAGGTTTTAGGGGGCGCTTTTTATGAAAATGATATCCAATTCGATATTGGGCCCCCCGGGCCTCGACTTTTTTTAATTTTTGGGATAATTCGATATCAGGGTCGGATTATCGGTTTTGGGGGGGCGCTTTTTATATAAATTATATCGAATTTGAGATTGGCACCCACGGGCCTCGACTTTTTTTAACTTTTCCGATTAAACCGATATCAGGGTCGACTTATAGGTTTTAGGGGGCGCTTTTTATGAAAATGATATCCAATTCGATATTGGGCCCCCCGGGCCTCGACTTTTTTAAACTTTTCGGATTTAACCGATATCAGGGTCGACTCATATGTTTTGATGGGCGCTTTGTATGAAAATGATATCTAATTGTGATTGGGCCCTCCGGGCCTCGTCGTTTTAAAACATTTCAGATAAAATCGACATCAGGGTCGTCTTATAGGTTTTAGGGGGCGCTTTTTATGAAAATGATATCCAATATGAGATTGGGTCCCCCGGGCCTCGACTATTTTACACTCTTCGGATTAAACCAATATCAGGGTCAACTCATATGTTTAGAGGGGCGCTTTTTATGAAAATGATACCCGATTTGATATTGGGCCCCCCGGGCCTCGACTTTTTTTAATTTTTGGGATAATTCGATATCAGGGTCGACTTATATGTTTTGAAAGGGCGTTTTTTATGAAAATGATATCCAATTTAAGATTACCCCCACCGGGCCTCGACTTTTTAAAACTTTTCGGATTAAACCGATATTAGGGTCGACTTATAGGTTTTGGGGGGCGCTTTTTATGAAAATGATATCTAATTTGAGATTGGGCCCCCCGGGCCTCGACTTTTTAAAACTTTTCGGATTAAACCGATATTAGGGTCGACTTATAGGTTTTGGGGGGCGCTTTTTATGAAAATGATATCCAATTTAAGATTGGGCCCCCCGGGCCTCGACGTTTTTAAACATTTCAGATAAAATCGATATCAGGGTCGTCTTACAGGTTTTGGGGGGCGCTTTTTATGAAAACGATATCTAATTTAAGATCGGGCCCCCCGGGCCTCGACTTTTTGTAACCTTTCGGATTGAATCGAGATTAGGGTCGACTCTTAGTTTTGAGGGGCGCTTTTTATGAAAATGATATCCAATTTGAGATGGGGCCTCCCTGGTCCTCGATTTTTTTTAATTTTTGGGATTAAATCGAGATCAGGGTCGACTCATATGTTTTGATGGGCGCTTTTTATGAAAATGATATCCAATTTGAGATTAGCCCCCCCGGGCCTCGACTTTTTAAAACTTTTCGGATTAAACCGATATTAGGGTCGACTTATAGGTTTTGGGGGGCGCTTTTTATGAAAATGATATCTAATTTGAGATTGGGCCCTCCGGGCCTCGACGTTTTAAAACATTTCAGCTAAAATCGACATCAGGGTCGTATTATAGGTTTTGGGGGGCGCTTTTTATGAAAATGGTATCCAATTTGAGATTGGGCCCCCCGGTCCTCGACTTTTTTAAACTTTTCGAATTAGACCGATATTAGGGTCGACTTATAGGTTTTGGGGGGCGCTTTTTATGAAAATGATATCTAATTTGTGATTGTGCCCTCCGGGCCTCGACGTTTTAAAACATTTCAGATAAAATCGACATCAGGGTCGTATTATAGGTTTTGGGGGGCGCTTTTTATGAAAATGATACCCAATTTGAGATTGGGCCCCTCCGGTCCTCGACTTTTTTTAATTTTTGGGATTAAATCGATATCAGGGTCGAATTATAGGTTTTGGGGGGCGCTTTTTATGAAAATGATATCCAATTTGAGATTGGGCCCCCCGGGCCTCGACTTTTTTAAACTTTTCGGATTAAACCGATATTAGGGTCGACTTATAGGTTTTGGGGGGCGCTTTTTATGAAAATGATATCCAATTTGTGATTGGGTCCCCGGGGCCTCGACGTTTCTAAACATTTCAGATAAAATCGATATCAGGGTTGTCTTATAGGTTTTGGGGGGCGCTTTTTATGAAAACGATATCTAATTTGAGATTGGGCCTCCCGGGCCTCGACTTTTTTTAACTTTTCGGATTAAATCGAGATCAGGGTCGACTCTTATGTTTTGAGGGGCGCTTTTTATGAAAATGATATCCAATTTGAGATTGGGCCCCCCGGACCTCGACTTTTAAACTTTTCGGAATAAATCGATATCAGGGTCGTGTTATATGTTTAGAGGGACGCTTTTAATGAAAATGATATCTAATTTGTAATTGGGCCCTCCGGGCCTCGACGTTTTAAAACATTTCAGATAAAATCGATATCAGGGTCGTCTTATAGGTTTTGGGGGGCGCTTTTTATGAAAACGATATCTAATTTGAGATTGGGCACCCCGGGCCTCGACTTTTTTTTACTTTTCTGATTAAACCGATATCAGGGTCGACTTATAGGTTTTAGGGGGCGCTTTTTATGAAAATGATATCTAATTTGAGATTGGGCCCCCCGGGCCTCGACTTTTTTTTACTTTTCTGATTAAACCGATATCAGGGTCGACTCACAGGTTTTAGGGGGCGCTTTTTATGAAAATGATATCCAATATGAGATTGGGTAACCCGGGCCTCGACTTTTTTTAACTTTTCGGATTAAATCGAGATCAGGGTCGACTCTTAGTTTCGAGGGGCGCTTTTTATGAAAATGATACCCATTTTGAGATTGGCCCCCCCCCGGTCCTCGACTTTTTTTAATTTTTGGGATTAGATCGATATCAGGGTCGGATTATCGGTTTTGGGGGGCGCTTTTTATATAAATTATATCGAATTTGAGATTGGCACCCACGGGCCTCGACTTTTTTTAACTTTTCCGATTAAACCGATATCAGGGTCGACTTATAGGTTTTAGGGGGCGCTTTTTATGAAAATGATATCCAATTTGAGATTGGGCCCCCCGGGCCTCGACTTTTTTTAATTTTTGGGATAATTCGATATCAGGGTCGGATTATCGGTTTTGGGGGGGCGCTTTTTATATAAATTATATCGAATTTGAGATTGGCTCCCACGGGCCTCGACTTTTTTTAACTTTTCCGATTAAACCGATATCAGGGTCGACTTATAGGTTTTAGGGGGCGCTTTTTATGAAAATGATATCCAATTCGATATTGGGCCCCCCGGGCCTCGACTTTTTTAAACTTTTCGGATTTAACCGATATCAGGGTCGACTCATATGTTTTGATGGGCGCTTTGTATGAAAATGATATCTAATTGTGATTGGGCCCTCCGGGCCTCGTCGTTTTAAAACATTTCAGATAAAATCGACATCAGGGTCGTCTTATAGGTTTTAGGGGGCGCTTTTTATGAAAATGATATCCAATATGAGATTGGGTCCCCCGGGCCTCGACTATTTTACACTCTTCGGATTAAACCAATATCAGGGTCAACTCATATGTTTAGAGGGGCGCTTTTTATGAAAATGATACCCGATTTGATATTGGGCCCCCCGGGCCTCGACTTTTTTTAATTTTTGGGATAATTCGATATCAGGGTCGACTTATATGTTTTGAAAGGGCGTTTTTTATGAAAATGATATCCAATTTAAGATTACCCCCACCGGGCCTCGACTTTTTAAAACTTTTCGGATTAAACCGATATTAGGGTCGACTTATAGGTTTTGGGGGGCGCTTTTTATGAAAATGATATCTAATTTGTGATTGGGCCCTCCGGGCCTCGACGTTTTAAAACTTTTCGGATTAAACCGATATTAGGGTCGACTTATAGGTTTTGGGGGGCGCTTTTTATGAAAATGATATCCAATTTAAGATTGGGCCCCCCGGGCCTCGACGTTTTTAAACATTTCAGATAAAATCGATATCAGGGTCGTCTTATAGGTTTTGGGGGGCGCTTTTTATGAAAACGATATCTAATTTGAGATCGGGCCCCCCGGGCCTCGACTTTTTGTAACCTTTCGGATTGAATCGAGATTAGGGTCGACTCTTAGTTTTGAGGGGCGCTTTTTATGAAAATGATATCCAATTTGAGATGGGGCCTCCCTGGTCCTCGATTTTTTTTAGTTTTTGGGATTAAATCGAGATCAGGGTCGACTCATATGTTTTGATGGGCGCTTTTTATGAAAATGATATCCAATTTGAGAATAGCCCCCCCGGGCCTCGACTTTTTAAAACTTTTCGGGTTAAACCGATATTAGGGTCGACTTATAGGTTTTGGGGGCGCTTTTTATGAAAATGATATCTAATTTGTGATTGGGCCCTCCGGGCCTCGACGTTTTAAAACATTTCAGATAAAATCGACATCAGGGTCGTATTATAGGTTTTGGGGGGCGCTTTTTATGAAAATGATACCCAATTTGAGATTGGGCCCCTCCGGTCCTCGACTTTTTTTAATTTTTGGGATTAAATCGATATCAGGGTCGAATTATAGGTTTTGGGGTGCGCTTTTTATGAAAATGGTATCCAATTTGAGATTGGGCCCCCCGGTCCTCGACTTTTTTAAACTTTTCGAATTAGACCGATATTAGGGTAGACTTATAGGTTTTGGGGGGCGCTTTTTATGAAAATGATATCCAATTTGTGATTGGGTCCCCGGGGCCTCGACGTTTTAAAACATTTTAGATAAAATCGACATCAGGGTTGTCTTAAAGGTTTTGGGGGGCCCTTTTTATGAAAACGATATCTAATTTGAGATTGAGCCCCCCGGGCCTCGACTTTTTTTTAACTTTTCGGAATTAATCGAGATCAGGGTCGACTCTTATGTTTTGAGTGGCGCTTTTTATGAAAATGATACCCAATTTGAGATTGGGCCCCTCCGGTCCTCGACTTTTTTTAATTTTTGGGATTTAATCGATATCAGGGTCGAATTATAGGTTTTGGGGTGCGCTTTTTATGAAAATGATATCCAATTTGAGATTAGCCCCCCCGGGACTCGACTTTTTTAAACTTTTCGGATTAAACCGATATTAGGGTCGACTTATAGGTTTTGGGGGGCGCTTTTTATGAAAATGATATCCAATTTGTGATTGGGTCCCCGGGGCCTCGACGTTTTAAAACATTTTAGATAAAATCGACATCAGGGTTATCTTAAAGGTTTTGGGGGGCCCTTTTTATGAAAACGATATCTAATTTGAGATTGGGCCCCCCGGGCCTCGACTTTTTTTAACTTTTCGGAATTAATCGAGATCAGGGTCGACTCTTATGTTTTGAGTGGCGCTTTTTATGAAAATGATATCCAATTTGAGATTGGATCACCATTTCATCCTGGGTGCAGACTTAAATGCCAAGCATGAAGTTTGGGGTTCAAGAACCACGAATTCTCGTGGCAGAACATTTCTGTCTGCACTCAATACCCAACGTTTCAGTCTCCTTCCACCCAACTCACCTACCTACTGGCCCACAGATCCTATCCGCAATCCCGATATCCTTGATTTTTTCATCCACAGTGGCTTAGGTCCCCTCAATCATTCCCTTACCCCTCTTGCCGAACTATCCTCAGATCATAGTCCATTATTACTCCAATTATCTCTAGCTCCTATTCCTAAGTCTTCTCCACCGTCCTTCATCAGAGGCCCAGTTAACTGGAAACTCTTTTACCGAATCCTTTCCGATAAAATTTACCTCAGAATGACCCTGAAATCCCCAGATGACCTTGACAATACCGTACACTTTTTTACACCACTATCCAACAAGCAATCTGGACTGCTTCCTCTCCAAACCACTCCTCAAGAACTCCTAAGAAAAATAAGTTACCTCAACACCTTATAGACCTAATAAATACCAAACGCCGTGCCAGATTATTATGGCAACGTACTAGACACCCCACCGATCGTCAATCCTATAATCATTTTTGCAAAAAACTAAAGATAGAATTGGCCACCTTCAGATCCCAATCCTTCAACTCCTACCTTACTTCCCTCTCTTCTCATGACAATTCCCTATGGAAGACCACTAAACATATCCTAAAACCCCATCATATATCACATCCTCTCCGTCGACTTGATGGCTCTTGGGCAGCGTCTGACGAAGATAGAGCCGAAGAATTCACCAAACACCTATCCCTTAAATTCACCTCTCATCCAGAATCCAATCCCACCCACACGTCAGCAGTAGAGGAATTCCTTAATTCACCCATCCCACTCTCCTTACCGCCTAAAGCAGTTAATCCTTCTGAGGTCAAATTCCTCTTACAAAAACTACCTACCAGCAAATCACCTGGATACGACCTCCTTACAATCAGATCCTTAGCTGTCATATTCCTTACATACTTATACAATAGCATCCTACGAACCACCCACTTTCCTCTTTTGTGGAAACATTCCACTATTATCCTGTTTCCGAAACCAGGCAAACCTCCCAACACCTCAACGTCCTACAGACCAATTAGACTTCTTCCGATTCTCTCAAAAATCTTTGAAAAGATCCTCCTGAAACGCATCCTACCCTTTATAGAATCCCAAAATCTTCCTTCCCATCAGTTCGGATTTCGTTCACAACACTCTACAGTCCAACAAGGACTCCGAGTGGTTTATCATATTTCCGCAGCATTGGAAAGCAAGCAATATTGCTCGACGAGTGCAATTCTGGACATAGCTCAAGCTTTCGACCGGGTATGGCACGCCGGGCT
Organism: Nezara viridula; assembly: GCA_928085145.1. Lineage (NCBI taxonomy): Eukaryota > Metazoa > Arthropoda > Insecta > Hemiptera > Pentatomidae > Nezara > Nezara viridula. Next base: position 208,291,156 of record OV725078.1, read on the forward strand.
TCTTTCCAAGCTGAAAAACTATCTTCCTCAGTCCTTGTACCTTGTTCTCCGTTCCTACCTCTCAGATCGTACCTTCCGAGATCGTTGCGGTACTGAATTTTCACATTGCTATCCAATTGAGACAGGTGTTCCTCATGGTAGCGTATTGGGTCCCGTCCTTTACATCCTCTTTACCGCCGATATCCCTGTATATAGCATCCTCAAACCTTCAAAGACACCTCTCCCTGATTGAGCACTGGTGTAATAAATGGCGTATTAAAGTAAACGAATCTAAATGCCAACACATCACCTTCACGCTCCGACGCAGTTCCTGTCCACCAGTACACTTTAATTCCATCCAGCTTCCTTTCTCAGACACAGTCCGGTACCTTGGCTTTCTCTTAGACAGACGACTAACGTGGAACCCTCATACTAGACTTAAAAGACAGGAACTAAACCGACGATATGGCCAACTATACCGGCTGCTAAACAGGAAATCTAAACTTTCCATTGAAAACAAGTTACTGATCTACAAGACAATATTGAAACCTATCTGGACTTACGGACTTGAACTGTGGGGAACAGCAAAATTTTCTAACATCAAACGCATCCAATCCTTTCAATCCAAAGTCCTTCGAACAATAGTCGATGCTCCTTTCTATGTAACCAACAAAACCCTACACCATGACCTTAATATCCCATTTGTCCTAGACCTTATCCCATCAAAATTCTCTAAATTCCACCAGAACCTTACCCATCATCCAAATCCCTTTGCACAATCTCTATCAAGCACCACCCATCCATATAATCCTCCAAGGAGGTTAAAACGGCATTGGCCCCGCGTCCTTTTATAGTTGTAAATATTGGAGTTCTGGCAATGGCCAGATTCTCCACTCACGACATGAGTGTATGTGGCTTAAGCACTCATGCTCAATCTCCAATGGGTTTAGCCCCAGTGACGCGGTTGAGAGAGAAGTGCTGGGATCTCCTGGAGCCATGCTTTTCCCTCCACACTTGGAGAGACAAGTCTGGTTTGGAGTTCCCTCACCAAATTGTAAATATTGTATAGAGGTATGTATGTGTTCTTTTTATTAATTTATTTTTAGGTTATTTTATTCTTATTTATTGTATATACGTTATTTTTCTGTATAATTTATTTTATTTACTGTACATAGAGTGTGAATGTGATCTGTGAACACTATTATAAATGTCCTTGAGACAGATTGTAATATTTTTCAATAAAAAAAATAAAATAAATATGAAATAGTTTACGACGTTCAAAGGTTCTTATTTCCGTTCTTATAAGGTTCTTATAAAGATTATTATTTCCGTGGGAGACATTGACTACTATAGCACTCTTGGTCTTTTCAGACTATTGTTTATGGCAAATGCAAAACTTGATCTTGCTACAAAGGCTGACTTCGACATATAAAAGAAAATATTGAACAAGAATGACGCCCACAAGATAGAATACAGTCCAACTGGCTCAATACGACAACTAAAGCACAATTTGAAATATAAAAAAGTTATCTCTAAACTATTCCCGTCGAAAAAGGGAAGTGGAACCAACGATCCCAACATTCTAGTTAACAGATTGAGAGAACTGATTGAATCTCCCGAGAGCGCCAAGAAACAAGCAGAGATTCATCGTATAGAATCGCAACTCCAGATAGGTGGTATAATAGCTTAGTAATATTCTATAATCTCAGTTCAATATGACGACTGTTAAGAGCAGATCGTGCGTGAGCTTCATAAACCGGCTAGAAGATCATTTCAACGAAGAAGTGTCCTACTTAAAGGTATCGATGATTTATGGCAGTCGGACTTGGTGGAATTGATTCCTTATTCGCGAATAAATATTCACTACAAATACCTACTCACCGTGATCCACTGATCCTCAAAATAAGCTTGGGCTGTACCGGTCAAGAATAAGATAGAGCTCGAAATAAGTCAGGTATTTCAAAAGATATTGAAAGAAAGATAACCTCGTCATCTTCAGACAGACAACGGCAAGGAGTTCTACAACAAGGAGTTTCAAAAACATTTAAAAGTCAATGGTGAGATCAACCATTACTCTACATTCAGCAATCTGAAGGCTTCGATAGTGGAATGATTCAATCGTACATTAAAGTCCGAGATGTGGTAATTACAAGTGGCTAGCAATTTTGGATTATTTTCTTAGCGAATAAAATAATATAAAACATCGTATGATAAAAATGAAGCCGATAGATGTGCGTGGAAGGACTTTTACTCGAAGTGTATGCTAAAAAGAAATCTAGCTTGAAAGCTGCCAGATACACAAACCTGGCGATCGAGTGAGAATCTCAAAGTACAAGGTTCAGTTCACAAAAGGTTATCAACCGTCTTGGGCGTCGGACATATTTACGATAGAGCGGGTTAAACACATTGTATCAGTAACTTAATACTTCAAGGATGACGGAGGTGAAACTATCGCAGGTGGTTTCTATCATCAAGAGCCTCAATTGCTCAAATATTTTAACTGCTATCTTGTCGAGAAGGTGATCAAAAGGAAATGCAATAAGGTATTGGTTAAGTGGCTTGGTTTCGAGAATTCACACAACAGCTGGGAAAAGGCCATCGATGTAAATATATAAGAAGCGATTATCGCTATGATGCTCATTTAGTCATGAGACGTTGTGCTGACAACAACAAAAAGAAGCTTCGGGTTTCTTCGAGGTAGTTCGACTAAATTGAGCAACGAAGCTAAACGATATCAGCGGATTATACCTAAAACGGGATTGAGTAATTTCGATCTACTACTGCTGGCGAAAGTGCAAAAAGTACACACATTTAGAGTTGTGTTTATGAGAGACGACTTTCCCAACAAACCGTGGAAAAACGAACGTGCACTTTTCAGTTTGTACAACAGTTTAAGGGAAAAGTACTCATTGGATTTGATATAAGAAAATTGGACAATTAGTTTACTACTTCGACAGCAGTGGAGCTGATCCTCCATCCGAGTTCGTGCGTTATATTAAAAATTATCGAATCTCTACGAACGATAAACTGTATCAAGAAACGAGGACTAACAATTGCGGTCAGCTGTGCCATCTTTATTTACTGGATCTCATGTAGAAAGTTTTCGATCAGGAGAAACCATGTGTTTAGACTTCAGAAAAGTATATAAAGGCGAATCCGCGAACAGAAGCACCATTCCAGTGAAGATTGTTGAAGAGTGCGCATTATTGAGTTCGAGTAATATTATATTTCTTCAGTCACTATGATACTACGTTCTATCATCGACGTGGAAGAAATATTAAACTTAGAGGGCAGTCCCGCCATTATAAATTCAATAGAATGCTTAGAACTTCACTCTCATCATCCCTACGCCTTTTCAAAACTTTCATCTGGTGACGAGATTCGTATCAGTTGTAGATCTCCATAATTTCGTGGACGACGATTCCGAATTCATCGTTAAAGAAATTGTAGTTTTAGATTATAACTTTTTATGCATAAGCCACTGGCTTTTCAAAGCTCCTAAAGAACTAATCAAATTTAACTTCAAAACTAATCGTACAAATCAATGGCTATCCCACCGTTATCATAAAATTAATTGGTACGAAGGGGATGTGGAATAGGACCTGCTGAGCTCAGTCCTCTATGAAACTCTCAAGAAGTACGCTTTTATCTTCATAAATGGGCAAAAGAAAATGCATTTTCTCTGCCGTTTCATTAAAAGCGCAGTACTTGAGCTGGAGGGAGGTAATTGTCCCAGAATTGACAATTTAAAATCTCCATTAGCAATAAGTAAATTTGGTGGCTGTCATTGCCTTTCCTGCCTGTGCCTTGCCTGTCATTGCCTTGGAATTCCCAAAATGTGTACAATGTATCGTGTCTACTGTCTAGCCCACTGGCTATGGAGACATAGGAAAATAGTTTTGGTTTTGTTTATATTTAATAATAAGAAAAACAAAATAAATAATAAACAATAATAAAAGGGGCAAAATATAAATATGAGTATATAAAAAAGGGTATATAAAAAAAATATATAAATATGGGTATGTATATAAAAAAGTTAATTATTTTGTTTTATTACATTAATTTTATGTTGCACTTTAAAATATAATAAAGTTCATGGTTTTATTATTTTAACTGTGCAGTTTTTTTTTTAAAAGATTACTTTTCTTTTATACATCGTTTTTGTTGATATATTATTGTTGTTATTGTTTTAAAAATAATGGTCACTAGCGAGGTATTAGTTTACCCGTGAACCACAGAAAGTGTGTGTGTGTGTGTGCTTTGGTCACTGGCGAGGTATTAATTTACCCGTAATCCTTTATGATATTGTCACTGGCGAGGTATTAATTTACCCGTAAACCTGTATGTTACGGTCACTGGCGAGGTATTGATTTAACCGTAAACCAAAGGAATGTTTGATGGAAAATATTAACAATAATATTATATGAGCAACCTTCCCGTAGCACTCACACCTTGACGTGGTGGGAAGGCTTAATTCTAAATATTATATATAAAACTAAGATGAGTGTAACTAATCATAACTCTGTCAAGGTTTATATCTGAGCTTATATTTTCATGAAATATTTAATTGATATTTGATTAAAAGTTCAAAGTCATTGTTTACATTTGACTTAGATAGGATGGAACAAGTCCGCAACATGATCAAACGTGTTTACAGATAAAGATGTTTTGAGAATTGAAGGATCAAAGTCCATGTTTATAATTAGATAAGAAAGGATTAAGAAGTATGTTTACATGTGTTGGAGAAAGAATAAACAATAGGGGATTAAAGTGTCATAGTCCATTTACGTCAAGAGAATTAAGAGTAAGAAGATTAAAGGTCATTGTTTACATATAATCTAGACAAGATTGGACCTGTCCACAACATAATCAAATATGTTTACTGGTGGACAAACGCTGGCATTGTGACGATATTAAGAATCACAAGAACAAAGTCCATGTTTATGTTGAAAGGCGATCAATAAGAAATAATGATTTCATAAAAGGATTACTGAAAATTCTATATAAATAATAAATTAGCTGATCATGTGACAATGAAAAGGTAAATACTGAGAAGGTTATACAAAAGATAAATATTAGAAAGGAAACAGGAAAACAAAATGGTGGTCAGGTACACTCAGCCTCTTATAGAGGAGTGTGGGAGGGGGTGGGAGGTGTGGAGGTCGCACGACCGAAAAGTGTATCATGACGTCATTCAAGAATAAAACCTCGTAAGTATCCGAAAACAAAATGGCGGCCGGACACATTCATCCTCCCAGGGGTGGAGGGAAAATGTGAGGGTCGCACAATCAAAAACGGGCGTTGGCTCACAACGTCATACAAGGCGTAAACCTCGTAAAAACATAAAAACAAGATGGCGGCGGGGCACAGTCAGCCTCTTAGAGAGGAGTGGGAGGAAAATGTGGAGGTCGCACGATCGAAAAGGGGCGTAGTTAATGGTCACGTGTCTGATCACCTTACTAAAAAGGGACGTAGCTAGGTGGTTAAATAGTTATAAGGTAAAAGGGGCGTGGCCTAAGAGTCACATGACTGGCCACATGGAGGTTAAGGCTGGCTGGAAGAGCGGCCACTTGGTGGCTTAGACTATTCGGAGGGCTGACCTGGCGGTAGTTAAAGCTGGGTGGTGGGGATGGAGCAATCGGTGTCCCAGCTCCCCTATTATTTATCTGCTCTCGAACAATCACTAAACAGCTCTTTAAAATACCACAATACTTGGCATATCGTACTTACCACCCTGACGGAAGAAAATGCCGGTATTAAGGTCATTGAATACCAATCCCTCTCCCATCACCAACTCCCTTTACCTACATAAGACATCGTACAATCCACCGCTATGGTAATCAAAAGCTCCTCCATTTTGGCCACACTTGCATCAACGTATTGCCCTCCTAACCGATCCATATCCAATTCCAAATTCAGTTCTCTCCTCGACTCACACCACTTCATCTTGTTTGCAGACATAAATGCCAAAATCCAGCAATGGAGTTCATGAACCACTAATTCTCGTGGCAAAACCCTGCTGTCTGCATTCAATTCCCAACGTTTACACCAACTATCCTACTTACTGGCCCACAGATCCTTGATTTCTTCACCCACGGCGGCTTACGGTCCCTCCATTGTTCCATTAGAAACCTAAACGAGCTTTACTCAGACCATAGTCCATTAATTTTTTAATGTTTCCCGTTCCTAGAACCCGTATTTAAACGTTCATTCATTAGAGACCCCGATAACTGGAACATATTCCATACTTACAATATACCAAACATCCCACTGATCGCCGTTTCTTTAATTACCACTGTAAAAAACTATAGCGGGAATCAGCATCCTATAGATACGAATCCTTTAATTCCTACCTATCCTCCCTCTCTGTTCATGACAATTCTCTTTGGAAAACCACTAAGACAATCCTAAAACATCACTTTTTTTTTTGTCCTTTCCTTCCTCGCGTACACCGGGTTTTCCCGGGTCAGGGAGTTTGGACGGGGATTTAAAAGACACCGGCACAGGGACGTGAACTCATGACTATATTTTATCATTCTATCATATATCAGGTTGCCGGGCAACGGTGGTGCTGTGTTTCCATGGAGTGTTTCCACACCAGAGGAAAGTGGGTTGTGCGGAGGATACAGTTGAATAGGTATGTAAGGAATATAATTGCTTTTTTGGGAAGTTGTCTGAGGATCTGGGAAGTAAGGAGATCGTGTCCTGGAGATTTGCGAGGTTTTAGGTTCTTTAAAAGGAATTTGACCTCAGAGGGATTGACGGCTGTAGGCGGTAAGGAGAGAGGCATCGGTGAAGAGAGGAATTCTTTAACTTCAGCAGTATGGGAGGGATGGAGTTCAGGATGAGGATTGAATGTGTACGATAGATGTTTAGCAAACTCTTCTGCTCTATTCTCATCTGATGAAGCCCAGGAACCATCATCACGGCGGAGGGGGTGAGAAATGGATTGGAATTTAAGGATTTTTTTAGTTACTTTCCAGAGGGAGTTATCACTTGCAGATAGTGAGGAAAGATAGGAATTATAGGATTGGGATCTAAGCGTGGCCAGTTTTTGTTTTACTTGCTTGGAATAATAGTTATATGATTTGCAATAATTACTACTGTAAACAACTAAAGCAGAAATTATCCAGCTTCAGATCCCAATCCTTTAACTCCTACCTTACCTCTCTCTCAGTTCATGAGAATTCCCTTTGGAATATCACTAAAATAATTCTAAAATAAAATAATGTTTCACATCCCCTTCATCGAAGTGATGGCTCCTGAGCAGTGTCTGATGAAGACAAAGCTGAGGAATTCGCCAAACACCTCTTCTGTACATTCATTCCTCATCCGGAATCCCACTTGTTAAAAGTAGTAGACCTCCTCTCTTCACCCATCCCATTCTTTTTACCACCAAAAGCAGTTAATCCTTCTGAGGTCAAACATCATTTACAAAAACTATCTCTCCGTAAATCTCCTGGATATGACCTTCTTAATATCCCAGATCCGTCGGCATCTTTCATCAAAAGCAATCATATTCCTCACTTATATATACTGACAGGCAAAAAATTTCACCCACTTGATTTTTTCATGTTTTGATTTAAAAATATTTCTGCTTTGGATTGGTCTATTGTTTTTAATGAATAAATAGGTAATCTTTCTGTGTTTTTTTTCAATTAGGAATAATAATATAGAGGACAATGACCCTTAATCCTTAATTCAATGAAATGATTCTAGATTCCAATGTTTACTTTCTATGGAATCAAAATGTTTATTCAGTATCATTAGTTCAGTGCCGTTTCCTGCAGCACATTTCATAGTCTCCGGCTTTTAATTTTTTCAATATTAAGTTTTAAAATGTCTCTTAGTGCTGAGGATGTTGCGCGTGGTGTGGCACTTCATTCATGATGGGTGTTCCATTAGATATGCAGCTAATGCCATCGGAGTTCCATATGAAACTTTACGAGACACCGTCAGGCGTTTTCAGAAAACTGATTCTTACAATAGAAGGCCCGGTTCTGGACGGCCTAGGGTAACAGAACCACGGGATGACCGGTTTTTGACTTTGAGAATTTTACGAAACCTCGGATTTTGGTGCACCTTACCGTATTTCAAGCTATTCATCAGCTCCAAGAAGTTCGAGGTGTTCAAATTTCTAAACGTACCGCTCGGAGAAGATTAAATGAGTATGGATTAATGAATTTTCGTCCAGTGAGAGGACCAGAGTTGACCAGAACTCACAGAGTAACACGGCTGGCTTTTGCTCGAGAAGGAACCACGTTGAAAAGGTTGGTTCTGGGAAAAATTACAGGCTGCATATCTTTCGCTTCTTCTTCTCCACACCCTTTCACGAACTCATTCTACTGTCCAACAAGGACTCCGAGTTGTTGCCCATATATCCTCATCCCTAGAGTGCATTTCTTGACATTGCGCGATCTTTTGATCGAGTATTGCACACCGGATTGCTCTTCAAGCTTAAAATCTATCTACCTCAGTCCTTATATCTAGTACTCGGATCCTATCTCTCTGACCGCTCCTTTCAATTCCGCTATGGAACCGAATTTTCCAACTGTTATTCCATTGAGGCGGGAGTTCCTCAAGGGAGCGTCTTGGTCATTTACATTCTATTTGCCGCCGTAGATCTCCAATATACATTGGAATACTAGCACGGGCCAGATTCTTTACTCACGTCCTGAGCGTCTGTTGCTCTAGTGTCCTCCGCCAGTCTCGGCTAGGGGAGAAGCACTGGTATCTCCTGGATTCCTGCTTTTGCTTCTATATTTGTGGGACGAAGATTGATTCAGAGTCCCTTGGGCCAATTTAAATATTGTACACAAGTATGAATGTGTTTTATTTATTTTATTACCATTCGGACATAATCTGTGGTTTTAATTATCTTGTATATAACTTTATCCTTTTTTTTTCTTCTATTTTCCTTTCTTATGTACATATTGTGTGAATGCATAGTATAGTTCTAGTACCAATGACCTTAAGTATGGCCGACTGTATTCATACTCAATAAAATAATTAAAGTATAAAGATATTGTATAGAAGCATGTTTGTATGTGGGTAGTGATTTTTATTAGTTTAGTTGCTTTTTGTTTATTTTAGCTTATATACATTTACTTTTAGTATTATTGTTTCTCTGCATTATTTATTTATTTTAATTTATTGTTGATAAAATGTGAATGTGCTCTCTGAACACTATTATAAATGTCCTTAATTGTGGCAGATTGTAATATCTCTCAAAAAATATGTTTAAAAAAATAATAAAATAAATAATGTACAACACAGAACTATACCAATGTTCATCGAAATTCCATATGAACTAGGCAGTGAAATGCACCTAATATTCTTATTTCCCTTTGCAACCTACACCGAAGCTTATTTTTTTTGTGTGTAGCCCGATGCATTGTGCTGGACCATAGAAGCTCTTAAACAAGAATTAGGGAGGAAACTACTGTGTACCAAGTTTGTATACTCCAGCATATTCACAGGTATTTTTTAATTTTATTTTAAAAGTTACTGAATACATTTATGTAATGCATATTTTCACATTCACTTAACTAGATATGTAATATATAATGAGAGTAAGTATTGCAATCGTGAAAATTTTCGAATCCGAATTTTGAACGAAAATACAAGTTTTGAGGTCTCCTTTGTCCAAATAACCAAGTCCCACAAAATTGTGTGGTGTGTGTGTGTGGTGTGTTTTTGTATGTGAACAGCCTAGCTCAAAAACAAAAATTCATACGAAATTGCATATTTGAGATATTTAAAAGCCTAGGATGTTACAGCAACATTTTCGTCAAAATCGGCAAACCAGAAGGGGTACTTTATATTATCGGTTTAACACATTTTTGCGATTTTCTCAAAAACGGCTCTAAATATTCTGATTAAACTCAGCATATCAGTGTATTATTAAGCAGTTTTTAATATAACTTAGGTTGTATTCTCATTAATGTTCTGTAACAGGGCTTAAATGGCTAATTTTCAATATTAGCTTCCCCTAAAGTACCTTTATTTATTTTTTTAAATGAATAAACATTTCACATTGACCTTTGATATACAGGTTAAATATAAAATGTGATAGAATTTGATAATTAACTAAAGGAAAAATAAGAGATCGTAACAGATAATAGTTGTAGTGGAGGAGCCAAAGAAATACGAGAGCATCCAAACTCACCTGAGCTCGCCATAGAAATAGAAAATCATCTTTATTCTGGGACTAGGTAACTTAAGAATAACAATATTGTTTAAACCAATTGACAATAAATCTGGCCAGATAACCTATTATAACAAAGAGTAACTACAATCTAAGTAATAAAATGAGTATATACATAGTTTCGGACGGCATATTAAGAAAAGCAGATGGGTGCAAGGGTTACAATATTATAATATTGGTAAAAAAAAAAACAACATAATAATAACTAAATAAAATTTGAAAGAAGTGCTTTTTTTTTTAATTTCTTTATGACATTTACAACTGTATTACTTAAATACATCAAGTAAATTTGGACATAATTGATATAATGACATGAATACACTTGCTGAGTAACTACCCAATGGTAGCACTCTAATGATATGACTACATTAGGAGATCACGGGGCCATCTTCTTTTCAGACGCCTCGGAGGGTTATCAGGAATTGAAGAGGAAGCAAGGTTAGAAACGAGAGGGTTGGGATGATTCTGAAGTTTATTATGGAAGGATAGGTATCTGGATTGGGCCAGATCTGAAACATAAGGAACATTAAGATCTTTATGGATAATTTTATTAGTGACAAAGTAAGGAGCATTGAGGATTTTACGAAGGATTTTGGATTGTAAGGATTTGATGCGAGAGGAATTCGATGGTTTAGTGGAGCCCCATAGCTCAACTCCGTAAGTCCAAATAGGTCTTATTATAGTCAAGTATATGAGTCTTTTGTAATTAATGGGAAGTTTAGAGCGTTTGTCTAGTAAGTGCTGATGTAATCGGAAACGTCGAGCGGTTTCTTGTCGTTTCAGTCTAGTATGCGGATTCCATGTTAGTCGTTTGTTCAGGTGGAGTCCTAGGTATCGGATTTGCTCAACAGGGATAAGTGGAGTATTGTTAAAGGAAACTGTAGGACAGGGAGTCGTTGGTTTGCGACGAAGGGTAAAGGTAATTTGGTGGGATTTATTGGAGTTTATTTTAATTCTCCAGTTTTGACACCATTCTTCTAGATTTATGATGTGTGATTGAAGCATTTGGGATGCAATTGCTGGGTCATTGTTTACTGATAGGATACATGTGTCATAGGCATATGTGGTGATGACAGTGTTGGGACAGGTAGGGATGTCAGCTGTATAAACTGTATAGAGGATAGGACCTAGGATACTACCTTGAGGAACACCAGCGGACTGGGAAAAAAGGGATGAATAGGCGTTATTGTGATTTCCTTTAAAGTATCTATCAGTAAGGTAAGAACGGATAATGAGGAAGTATGTAGGTGGTAGGAAGTTTCGGAGTTTGTACAGCAGTCCCGGGTGCCAAACTCTAACAAACGCCTGTTCAACGTCGAGAAAGACTCCCGTACAGTACATTCCGCGCTTCAATGCAGAGGAGACTACGTCTACCACACGATGACATTGCTGGGAATAAACAGTGGAATGGGAAGTTCGGAAACCAAATTGGTGATCTGTTATTATGTGTTTAGAATTTAGGATAGGGTACAGGCGTTTTAAGATGAGTTTTTCTAGGATTTTGCCCATGATGGGTAAAAGAGAGATAGGATGGTAAGAGGATGGATATTCTGGTGGTTTTTTGGGTTTGTGGATCATTTTAACAATAGATCGTTTCCAAGGATCAGGAAAATATGTAGAACGGAGTACAGCATTATATATGTAAGTAAGGAATAAGATGGCTTTTCGAGGAAGAAGTTTTAGGATCTGGGATGTAATTAGGTCATGTCCAGGAGCTTTACGGGAAGGTAATTTTTGAATGATGTTGGATATTTCTATGGGATGAAATGCTTTGGGTGACAGAGACATTTGGAGAGGAATATCCAGTTCTGCCTCAATACAATTGATGTGAGTTGAATTAAGGATATTGGGATGTGGGTTAAAAGTTTGGAAGAGATGTTGACCAAATAGTTGGGCTTTTTCTTCGTCGGATTGGGACCAGGTTTGGGAATCAGTAAGTAGTGGCTGATTAAAGTCTTGAAACTTAAGAAGTTTTTTGGTGGTCAGCCATAATGATTTGTCAGTGGTTGTAAGTTTTTCAGTAAAATTTAGTAAATTTAGAATTTTGTATTTTATTATTTCTGATTTCAGTTTGTTAGTCAGTTGGGTGCAATGCGATTTATCTGTTGGGTATCTAGTCCTATGCCACTTCGATCTTGCTCTGCGTTTTTCCTGTAAAAAGATACGAATATGCTGTGGCAAGTTAGTATTTTGTGGGAAGTTAATCATATTGATAAATGTGTTATTATTTATACTGTCTGTTATTGATGATGTCAGTTTTTCTATGGGACATCATCAATTAATGTCTTCTTTTGTCTTTAGCGGGATTTTGAGGTCTAGTTTGTTTTCCAAATCATCACGAAATTTGTCCCAGTTTACTCGTCCAGTGATCAGTTTAGGAAGTGATGGTTTAGGAGCAAAGTCAGAATGTAGTGAAAGCAGAACTGGACTATGGTCTGAAGAAAGGTCATTCAGGGATTTGATTATAGTTTGGGAGGAGGAAATCTGGGAGGTGATAAATATGTCCAGGATATCGGGACGTTTTTTGAGGGATGTTGGAAAATAAGTAGGATTCATGGGCGAGAGGATGGAATAATTGTTGGAAGAAGAAACTTGTGAAAGGGTATTACCACTGGAGTTGGATGATCGACAACCCCATCGTTGGTGTTTAGCATTGTAGTCTCCTCCAGCAATAAAGCGCGATCCGAGGATTCAAGTAGGCTGTACGAGAGGGAATTGCCAGGAGGACAGTATACAGCTGGAAAGAAATCCTAAATAAGTTATATAAATATATATATATATATATATAAATGTTATTATTATTATAATATATATATATATATATATATATATATATATATATATATATATATATATATATTATAATAATAATAGTTCTGATTAGAACAGGATTCCATACATAACATGAGCTAAGTATAACACGTACTCCGACAATATTATGTACATATACATATGGGATTTTCATAAATGTTATCGTTGATATTTTTTTAATTTAATTGTATAGATTATAGCGATATACAAATTCAACTGTTCTGTTAAATTTGTATATATAAGGGGAATTATTAAACAAATAAAAATATCCACAATGAAATTCAAATAAATTTAGCATCTATAAGTTTTGCTTTAACTCCCCCTTGGCCTAAAAATACTCATTTATGCCAAGAAGAGTATGGTAAGTGAAAGTCGTGTGATCCGTAAAACAGATTTTTTTTAATCTAACAAGTTCGGGTCAAATCAAAATGAAAAATATAGAGGAAATAGATTTATAATTCACTAATGTTTGGTCAAACGGGCTTAAGTAATTATTTTTACGATAAATGGTTTATCTACTTAAATTACTATTATGGTATTTCTGATGAGTCTATGTTTTATTTTCGGCAGCATGATTTTTAAATTGTTACTTTCTATATCGGAATTTGAAGCCATTACTTTAATTTATTTTCTTAAAATAATAATTTAAGCCCGTAACCAAATAGCATTGAATATTTTTTTCTATTTTGCTTAATTTAGTGTTATTTTTACCTGAAATAAATTAGGAGTTGTTGCGTAAGAAAAATTAAGGCATTTACTCAAATGTTCTTCCCTGTTGTAGCGGGAGAGGAATGTTTTGTGCATAACTGTTTTTCCTGTACCTTGTTCTCCTTCAATGTTTTATGTAAAATACATATTAGAGGATATAAATAACAAATCTGAAACAAGTAAACATTATTTTATATAAAGATTGAACTTTTTCTCATGTCCCACCTCACTTACACCATTACTGTAAATTTTATTTAGGATTTGTTTCAATTTTAAAAACATCCATGGTGTTTCAGGGCTTCTAAGACCGTGGGGAAAAATAAATTTAGTTCCAAAATCACCATCCTACTAACGAAATGTATTTGGCAATGAATACTCGGTGGTTGGCCGTAGTATAATATTCACGGCTAGAACGAACAAAATATAAAATAATATACAGAGTCGTAGGAGATAAATGATGTTTAGATTAAAATTATATACAGTGTCATACAAAATATATAAGAATATTAAAATGAATCAAATAAGAGTATAAACAGAGTAAATGAAGTATACCTTAATTAAGTAATAGATTAATAGCAACCGATTTATTTTCATTTAACAAGACTTAAAGATAATAACCATTTTAAATTATAGATAAACCTCATCTCAATATACAATATCTGTCAATCGGTTGAAGGCAGTTGCTTTCTTTCCCAAAATTTAAATTAAAGAGGCGAGGAGTGGATCAGCGGATTGGAAGGTTGTGTTCCCACCCGATCTCTCAGTAGTTGCCTATTTTTCAGCGGAATCACTCTGATTTTTCATTCATACATTTCACGTGTACATCAGAGCAGTTGATATTTGCTGTAATTTTTTTTTTGCTTTTCTGCCGCGTTGAGTGAAATGAGGTGAACAGCATAACAGCATCTGTGGAGTGCACCAAACCGATACAAGATCCTGCAGTGTGTGCACTATGCTTGGAGGGACACCCGGCCAACTACAAAGGCTGCCAAATTTACATTAATCTTAAATCCAGACCACACAAAAACCGGATTCAAGATGAGGAAGTTAGACCAAGAAGAGAGAGAGAGCCTTCAAGATTAGTGACTATCGTATTTATCATTTTCCCAGCTACTTAGAGGTAAGAACTCACCCGAGAAAGTCCTGCTACAACAACAACCTCAACAACCCAAACTCAAAATCGTATTTATCTTAAGATACCTAACCATCAACAACAAATTCATCGTATCCCTCTTCCTTCAAATGCAACAGATCTCACCAGTTTGTTAGCATCTTTCCTCACCGATTTCAAATCCTTAGTTACTCCACTCACATCACTCCTCACAAATATCGTATCTCGCCTCATCCCTCCTTCAAAAAAACCCTTAATGAAACACATCCCAAAACCCATATCCATTCTCCTTTGGGATACGAGTGGTGTTAGAAATCACGTTGACTAAGTAACAGCTTTATTACTGGAAAAGAACATCGACGTCGCACTAATTACGTCACCTCATCCTTGATGGAGACTTAAACGCCAAACATCATCAATGGGGCTCTAGAACCACGAATCATCATGGTACAACATTGCTATCTTTACACAATTTCCAACGTTTCCTTCTCCTTCCTCCTGAGTCACCTATCTACTGGCCCACGAATCCTAACCGCAATCCCTGCATCCTTGATTTTTTCATCTACAATGGTTTAGGTCCCCTCAATCATTTACCCGTCTTGACGAACTTTCCTCAGATTATAATCCATTATTACTCCAATTATCTCTAGCTCCTATTCCTAAGCCTTCTCCACCTTCCTTCATCACAGGCACAGCTAACTGGAAACTCTTTCACCAACTCCAAACACAAAATCGTATTTATCGTAAGATACCTAACCATCAACAGCAAATTCATCGTATCCCTCTTCCTTCAAATGCAACAGATCTCGCCAGTTTGTTAGCATCATTCCTCACCGATTTCAAATCCTTAGTTACTCCACTCACATCACTCCTCACAAATATCGTATCTCGCCTCATCCCTCCTTCAAAAATATCCTTAATGAAATTCATCCCAAAACCCATATCCATTCTCCTTTGGGATACGAGTGGTGTTAGAAATCACGTTGAATAAGTAACAGCTTTATTACTGGAAAAGAACATCGACATCACACTAATTACGGAAACTCGACTGACCAGAAAAAAACTTTTTAAAATACCTCAATACACAACATAAGGTACTGACTATCCTGATGGCAGAGCACATGCCGGTACTGCTGTTATTGTACATCAATCCCTTACTCATCACCAGCTCCCATTACCGACTCAAGATTTCCCACAATCAACCACCATCGTAATCAAAATCTTCTCCCTTCTCCTTCACCATAGCATCAGCATATTGCCCTCCTAACAAATCCATATCCAATGCTCAGTTCAGTTTTTTTCTCAACTCCTTAGGACGTCACCTCATCCTTGATGGAGACTTAAACGCCAAACATCTTCAATGGGGCTCTTTGAACCACGAATCATCATGATACAACATTGCTATCTTTACACAATTTCCAACGTTTCCTTCTCCTTCCTCCTGAGTCACCTACCTACTGGCCCACGAATCCTAACCGCAATCCCTGCATCCTTGATTTTTTCATCTAAAATGGTTTAGGTCCCCTCAATCATTTACCCGTCTTAGATTATAATCCATTATTACTCCAATTATCTCAAAGCTCCTATTCCTAAGCCTTCTCCACCTTCCTTCATCACAGGCACAGCTAACTGGAAACTCTTTCACCAAATCCTTTCCGATAAAATTTACTTCAGAATAACCCTGAAAAACTCAGAGAACTGATCATGCCGTACATTTATTTACCACCGCCATTCAACAAGCAATCTGGACTACTTCCTCTCCAAACCACTCCTCAAGAACTCCCAAGAAAAATATGTTACCTCAACACCTCATAGACCTAATCCAAACCATACGCCGTGCCAGATTATTATGGCAACGTACTCCGATTGTCAATCCTATAATTATCTCTGCAAACAATTTCTTTTTTATTTAGACATAAATTATTCTATCTCGTGGTCAATGATTATAGTAATAAATGAACACATTCACACCATATATACAGAAAATATAAAATTAACAAAAGTAAAATAATATCTAAATAATAATAAAAAAACTATGTACAATAACAAATAAAATAACCTAAAGATAAGTAAATTTAAAAACACAATCATACCTATATACAATCAGGCAGGGAACCCAAAGCCAGGCTTCTCTCTCCAATATAGAAGGAAAAGCAGCTATCACAGATCCCTGCGCTACTCTCTCAACCAAGTCACTGGTGATGAAGCCAGTGTAGTTTGAGCGAGAGCACTCTAGCCACATACATTCATCTCTTGAGTGGAAAATCTGGCCATTGCCAGAACTCCAAGATATATACTATAAAATATCTCCGGGCCACTGCCGCTCCAAGCTTCGAGGTTGTCTGTACAGATGAGTGGAACTAGATAGGGATTGTGCTAGGGGATTTGGATGGTTGATAAGGTTTTGATGGAATTTGGAAAATTTATGAGGGATAAGGTAAAGGACAAATGGGATATTAAGTTGAAGGGTTTTTTTTGGTTACGTAGAACGGAGCATCGGCTATTGTTCGAAGGATTTTAGATAGAAAGGATTGGATGCGTTTAATGTAAAAAAATCCAACTTTCACCAGAACCTCATTCATCATCCCAATCCTCTAGCGCAATCCCTATCCAGCTCCGAGCATCCATACCATCCCTCTCGAAGGTTGAAACGGCAGTGGCCTCTAGATCTTTTGTAAATATGCCTTTGGAGTCCTGGCAATGGCCAGCTTCTCCACTCATGTCCTGAGCGTCTGTGGCTCTAGTGCCCTCTTTCAGTCTCCACTGGCTTCTAATACTAGTGATGCGGCTAGAAAAGTGGCGCTGGGATCTTCCGGAGTCTTGCTTTGCCATCCACGTGTGGGGGAAAAAGCCTGGCTCGGAGATTCTTGGGCGAATGTATATAGGTATGATTGTGTTTAGAAGTTTTTATTTTATTTTATTTTTATTTAACTTCTTCACCAGTATTATTTATTTACTTCTTATATTTATTTCTTTATTATTTGTATATATTGTATGAATGAGAACTTTTAGCCCTAATGCTTATAGCCCTCCAGCAGTGGCTGATTGTATTATTATTCAATAAACAGATTAAAAAAAAAAAATGTGAAAAAAAATTGCTGTTCCCCAAAGTTCAAGTCCGTAGGTAAAAATAGGTTTTAGGATTGTCTTGTAGATCAGTAATTTGTCGTTAATTGAAAGTTGAAAAAAAACCCAGGCCATTGTCATTGGTTCCAAGCTCCTTATTAAATCCCATACCGACTTTCCCATATTACACCTTAATGACCAGCCAATTTTCTTCTACTCCTCTTCTAAAAATTTAGGTTTTTTTTATAGATTGTTTTATTTTGGCCAGAGTAGTCTTTTAATTATGTTCTATTTTGTTATTCTAAAGGGGCTTTGTCCCAGAATAAAGTTATTTTCTATTAAAAAAAAAAAGTTAAAATTTTCTAGTCAGTAGTCTGTATAATTGGCCGTATCGTCGATTAAGTCTGCAAAAAAAAAAAAAAAAATTAAAGATGGAATTGGTCACCTTCAGACCTCAATCCTTTAACTCCGACCTTACTTCTCTCTATGTTCAAAACAATCCCTATGGAAGATCGCTAAAAAAAATTCTAAAACCCTATCATATATCAAATCCTCTCTGTCGAGATGATCGCTCTTGGGCAGCGTCTGACGAAAATAGAGCCGAGGAATTCGTCAAACACCTTTCTCTTACATTCACCTCTCATCCGGAATCCAATCCCACTCACATGTCAGCATTAGAGGAATTCCTTAATTTACACATTCCATTCTTCTTACCGCCTAAAGCAGTTAATCCTGCCAAGCTCAAATATCACTTACAAAAACTACATATCCGCAAATCACCTAGATACGACCTCCATACGTCTCAGATGCTTAGACAACTCCCTCCTAAGGCTGTCAGATTTATTACATACATATACAATAGCATCCTACGAACCACCGACTTTCTCCTCTTTTATGGAAGCATTCTATTATGATCCTATTTCCAAAACCAGGGAAACCTCCCAACAGCTTAGCTTCTTACAGATCCATTAGCCTACTTCCTATCCTTTTAAAAATCCTTGAAAAGATCATCCTGAAACTAATCCTACCCTTTATAGAATCTCAAAATCTTCCTTCACATCAGTTCGGATTCCGTTCCCAACAAAGACTTCGAGTGGTCGATCATATTTTCGCAGTCCTGGAAAGCAAGCACTGTTGCTCGAGTGCATTTCCAAACCAACAAAACCCTATACCATGACCTTAATACCCCATTTTTCCTAGTCCTTATCTCAGCAAAATTCTCTAAATTTCACTTCTATAATCCTCCAAGAAAGTTAAAACGGCAGTGACTCCGCTACCTTTTATAGTTTGTAAATATTGGAGTTCTGGAAATATGAAGATTCTCCACTCACCACATGAGTGGATGTGGTTAAAGCACACTCGCTCAACCTCCACTGGGATTCACCCCAGTAAAGCGGTTGAGATAGAAGTGCAGGGATCTCCTGGAGTCGTGCTTTTCTCTCCACAGTTGGAGGGACAAGTCTGGCTCGGAGTTCTCTCGCCTGATTGTAAATAGCGTATATAGGTATGTATGAGTTCTTTTTTAGTTATTTATTTTTAGGTTATTTTATACTTATTTATTGTACATATATTGTTTTTCTGTATAAATTATTTTTTTACTGTACATTGAGAGTGAATCTGATCTCTGAACAGTATTATAAATGTCCCTTGAGACAGATTGTAATATTTTCAATAAACAAATTAAAAAAGAGGCGAAATTTGACGGTTCATTTAAAGCAAAGCTTCACTAATTTACAATTAAGCAAATTATTTACTTGCATTAAATACTTTTTTAGTGATCGGTTCATATTCGACGAAAAACATGAATTACACAAACATGTTCATATTGAAAAAAAAAAAACACAAATTTTAAAACTAAACAGAAAATCTACCTTTCGCCTGAAAAAAGGAACATTGTTTATACAAAATTATTTGTAGCTCTGGAGTTATGTAATCACTCCTCAAACTATTTACGTCTAGTTACTGGAGACCATGTATAAAAAATAATTAAAAACTATGAAAATAGTATAAATAAATTTTGTTTTTATTATTATTGTTAATCATATTAACAAATGTATTAAAGAAATACGAACATAGTAAATATGAACATAAGGATAAAATGACGTGAAAACTCTTGCTGATTAATTACCCAATAGTAGCACTCTAATGATATGTCTATTATGGAAGAATAGGTATCTGGATTGGGCCAGATCTGAAACATAAGAAACATTAAGATCATTATGGATGCTTTTATTTTAACAAAGTAGGGAGCATTGAGGATTTTATGAAAGATTTTGGATTATAAGGATTGGATTCGAGAGGATTTCGATAGTTTAGTGGAGCCCATGGCTCAACTCCGTAAGTCCAAATAGGTCTTATTATAGTCAAGTATATGAGTCTTTTGTAATTAATGGGAAGTTTAGAGCGTTTGTCTAGTAAGTGCTGAAGTAATCGGAAACGTCGAGCGGTTTCTTGTCGTTTCAGTCTAGTATGCGGATTCCAAGTTAGTCGTTTGTTCAGGTGGAGTCCTAGGTATCGGATTTGCTCAACAGGGATAAGTGGAGTATTGTTAAAGGAAACTGTAGGACAGGGAGTCGTTGGTTTACGACGAAGGGTAAAGGTAATTTGATGGGATTTATTGGAGTTTATTTTAATTCTCCAGTTTTGACACCATTCTTCTAGATTTATGATGTGTGATTGAAGCATTTGGGATGCCCCATAGCTCAACTCCGTAAGTCCAAATAGGCCTTATTATAGTCGTGTATATGAGTCTTTTTTAATTAATTGAAAGTTTAGAGCGTTTGTCTAGTAAGTGCTGAAGTAATCGGAAAAGTCGAGCGGTTTCTTGTCGTTTCAGTCTGGTATGAGGATTCCAAGTTAGTCGTTTATCCTTTAGGACAGGAAGTCATTGGCTTACGACGAAGGTTAAAGGTGATTTGGTGGGATTTATTGGAGCTTATTTTAATTTTCCAGTTTTAACACCATTCTTCAACATTTATGATGTGTGATTGAAGCATTTGGGATGCAATTGATGAGTCATTATTTACTGATATGATACATGTGTCATCGGCATATGTGGTGATGACAGTGTTGGGATAGGTAGGGATGCCAGCTGTATAAACTGTATAAAGGATAGGACCTAGGATACTACCTTGAGGAACACCATTGAAATGGGAAAAAAATGGATGAATAGGTGATAAATAAATTAAATATATAATAATTATACAAAAAGAATAAAGCAAAGAATAATTGAGAACAATTTAGCCAGCGGGAATTCCTTTGCAGACGTGTGTTTCTGGTCCTTTTTTTGGGTTTAAATTTAAATGCAACAAGTTTCATGCAGTATATAATGACATTTTTGTGGTCAAAAACGGGATATTTTGAGTCGAGTCTGCCGTGCGTGCCCAGCGGATATTTGCTGCCAGACGTGTCTTTTTGGCTCTTTTTTGGAGGCTGTACTTAAATAAAACAAGTTTCATGAAGTATAAAATGACGTTTTTTTTGGTTAAAAAAGGTATTACATTTAGTCGCGTTTGTAGAGCGTACCCTGTGGGTATTTTTTGGCAGATGTGTGTTTTTGGTTCTTTTTTGGAGTCTTTATTAGAATAAAACAAGTTTCATGCAGTATAAAATGACATTTTGTTTTGGCAAAAAAACTGATATTTGTAATCAGGTCTGCCGTGCGTACTCAGCGTGTATTTGTTGCCGGACGAATCTTTTTGATTCTTTTTTGGAATCCATATTTAAGTGCAACAAATTTCATGCAGTATGGAATGACTCCATTTTGGTGTTAAAAAATGTGATATTTTGAGTCCAGTCTGCCACTAGTATTCGTTGGTGACCTAGAGGAACACCAACGGGCTGGGAAAAATGGATGAATAGGTGATAAATAAATTAAATATATAATAATTATGTAAAAAGAATAAAGCAAATAATAATTGAGGAATAACAAAGAATAATAATTTACCCAGAGGGCATTCCTTTGCAGACGTGTGTTTTAGACCCATTTTTAAAGTCTATAATTAAATAAAACAATTTTCATACAGTATGGAATGACAACATTTTTGTGGTCAAGAACGGGATATTTTGAATCACGTTTGCAGAGCGTAACCAGCAGGAGGTTGTTGGCAGACGTGTGTTTTTGGTCATTTTTTGGAGACTATATTTGAATAAAACAAATTTCATGCAGTATAAAATGACATTTTTTTGGTAAAAAAACTGATATTTTTATTCGCGTCTGCCGCGTATACTCAGCGTGTATTTGTAGGCAGACGTGGGTTTTGGTCCTTTTTTGGAGTCTATGCTTAAATAAAACAAGTTTCATGAAGTATAAAATGACATTTTTTTGGTTTAAAAAAGTATTACATTTAGTCACGTTTGCAGCGCGTACCCAGCGGGTATTTGTTGGCATACGTGTGTTTCTGGTCCTTTTTTGGAGTCTATATTTGAATAAAACAAGTTTCATGAAGTATAAAATGACATTTTTTTTTAGTAAAAAATCTGATATTTTTAGTCGCGTCTGCCGCGCGTACTGAGTGTGTATTTGTAGGCAGACGTGGGTTTTGGTCCTTTTTTGGAATCCATATTTGAATAGAGTTTCATGCTATTTGAAATGACTCTATTTTGGTGGTCCAAAATGTGAAATTTTGGGAAACACACATCTACCAACAAAATATCCGCTGGTATATCTGAGTAAAATATTTGAATCCTCGCTGCAGACGCGACTAAACATAAAATTTTTTGATCAAAAAAGTGTTGTCATCTAATAATGCATGAAACATGTTTTATGAAAATATAGACTCTAATAAAAGACTAAAAACACACGTCAATGAGATTTATAGATTCATGCCACGAAGCTTAGATTACTTTTTACAATCTTTATCTATAGATAAATTCAAGGAAACTTCAAAACATTACAGAGATGACTAATTAGCATTATTAAGTAGAGAAGGTTTCTTCCCATACGATTATATAGATAATGCCGAAAAGTTAAATGAAACAAAGCTCCCACCAATTGAAGTTTAATTACGTGGTACTAATATTAGCGTTGGAGATTATACACACTCTCAAAAGATTTGGGAACACTTCGAATGTAAATATTTAGTTGACTATGCAGATATTTCCGTTAGAAATGATGTCCTTCTACTTTGTGACATCTTCGAATCTTGACGGGTGTTATGATGAAGACTCGTAAACTTGATCCAGCTCATCATTTTACCGTTAATGGTTTCACGTGGAATGCCATGTTAAAATAAACAAAAATGGACATCCAGCTGTTACAGGATTATAACATGATTTTAATGATAGAGCATGGGATTCGGAGAAGGATTGTCTCAGGCACCGCACCGGTATGCAGAAGTAAATAATAAATAAATGAGTACCTTCAATTCTTTCGAAGAATTCAGTTACATAATTTATTTATATACAAACAATCTTTACATTAGCTATAATTAAGAACTGCATGATATTCATATCGATTTACCCTTTTTACCTGAATCAATGGTACCATCACAAGCCAAATGTAATTTAAAAAAATTAATAACACAGTTAGGAAAAAGAAATCGCAAAGTCCTACATTATAAAAAATTGATACAGGACTTAAAGCATGGCTTAAAATTAGAATGAATTCATTGTGCTTTAAAATTTAAACAATTTTAAGCATGTGAAGTTTTCGCTTCTATATAGAATACCATACAGAGCTGAGAAAAGGCAGACAGGGCCTCCAACGAATTTGAAAAGGATTTTTATAATTTACTAAACATTGCAGTTTTCGGTAAAACAATGAAAAATATCAGAATGGAATAATCAAAATATTAAGCTAGTAACTGACAGTAAAAAGTTTATGAAACTCATTGCTAAACCAAATTTATAGACCGCAAAATCTACAATGAGAATATAACAGCACTGCATATGGGAAAATGTAAATTATTGTTTAACAAATCTATATATCTAACCCAGTAACCTTGTCATGAAAAGGGGGGTCATGTTGCATCGAATGGGGGTAGAAGGTTTCTCTTCTTTTTTTTTTTCTTGTATAGGATGTCACTAAGAGGCATAATCCAAGTTTGATACCTCGACGCTTCCCCGGATCACTTTTGAAAATATCAAACACTGCTTCGGTAGTAGAGGGGGAGATCACTTCTCACAACCAGAAGACTGAAATTAAAATAAAAACAAATTTAAAAAATATTTACATCAATTAAATAGACAAATAGTAAATAAGGTAAATGACATTTTCGAAACTTGAAAATGTTACTCTAATTTTCATTTTTATGTCTTCAATAACCTGCTTTATAACAGTTACTGAAGTAAAAATGTATTAAATTTATTATTTTGAAGGAGTAGGCTACATGAATATAGGATTGGCTATAAATAATAAGATATATAAACCCTATGTTGATTTATGTTTTGAGCTATTGAAGGTATTAAGCTGCTGAATAACTTCTTTCTGACAGTCGGAGTGTCGAATTTGTTTTGTTTCTAAAAGCGTTTGAAAATTTAGGTTTAAAAATGTAGATATGGGTGGGATGTTTATTTTGGCTAAGTAGCCTAGAAATGTAGTTAGCAGCGAGTTTTTTTCTTCTAAATAAAAGAGGATGCATCCCGGCCTCAGAACACAGACTAAGGATGGAGCTTGTTCGAAACGCGCCAGTCGCTATCCTAAGGCCTGAATGGTGGACTGTTTTGAGTTTGTTTAGGATCCGATAGCGGGCAGAACCGTATATAAAGCACCCGTAGTCTAATTTAGAACATAACAAAGCCTGATACAGTTTTATTAGCGTAAGTCTGTCTAAGCCTCAGGAAGTGCCGCTTAGATATCGTAAGGTAGTTATTCTTTTTGTAGTGGCTGTTTTTAGTGCAGAAATGTGCGGATCCCAAGTTAGTCTTCGGTCAAAGATCGTACCCAAGAATCTATGGTGGTTCGAGTACGGGATTATGGAATTTCTGAGGTAGATTTCGAGTGAGTTTGGCATGTTTCTATTTCGACTGAAATGTATGCACTTAATTTTTGCGGAAGAAAATACCAATAGAAAGAGACTAGTTGTTGATTCTATTGACAGCGTCCTGTAGTTTATTTCGTATAGTGTTAATGTTGCCAGATCGGCAGAGAATGGCTAGATCATCTGCGATCATAGCTCGGATAATTCGCCTCCTATTTGAACTCTAAAGTGTCGGTGCGTGAGAAAGTGCGCCTAATATAGTTGTACATTTGGCCTCTAATTCCTACGGATGATAATTTATTGAGGATTACGGAGTGATTTATATTATCAAAAGCTTTTTTATCTATTGTCTGTTGTGCGTTGATGAAAGTATATTGCGTCTCGGTTTCTAATGCAGCTAAATGACCTAATGTGCATCTACCCTTACGGAATCCCGATTGAAAAGGTTGAATTAATTTTTTGTTCCCTATTATCCACATTAGTCTTTAATTAATCATCCGCTCCATTAATTAACTTAAGCAGCTTGTGATAAATATGGGGCGATAGCTGGTTGGTAAACGTTTATCATTTTCGCTTTTTAGGATAGAGATGACATCTGAATCACGCCATTTATTCGGGAACTGTCCAGTCGACCAGACATGATTATAATATGCGAGCAACTATTCCAGTGTATTACCTGGGAGGTTTTTTATCATGTCATAGTGGACCAGGTCAGGACCAAGGGTTGAGGCTTTAACAGTTTTTAATATGTTTTTGAGTTCCCACATTGAAAATGGGAGGTTGTAACATAATAATTCATCGTCGATTATCCTCAAAGGGTACGTATATTCCGAGCTTGTATTATTTCTTCCGGAGCTACATATTTCAGAAAAAAAAGTTGCAAATGTGTTTGAGACTGATAGAGGATTGTCAGACAGTTGTCCATTGACCAAAATATTATAGCAAGAGGAAAGGGAAGTTTTAGTGAATTTACGGATTTTGTTCCAAACGTTAGTTGATGTGGCAGAGGAATTAATGGAGCTTATACATTTTTTCCAGGATTCGGTCTTAGACTGATTGATTATTTTTATACATATAGCATGCTGTTATTTATATTCCATTAAATTTTAAGAGGTCATATATTTCTGGAAATTTTTGTAGAGTTTACGGCGATCTTTAGTGGCTTCCTTGCAAACATCGTTAAACCAGGGAACAAGCGGTCTTTTTGGTGAGCCTGAGGTCATTGGAATTGATGGGTTAGCCGCCTCAATGATCGTATTCGTGATAGTTTGACAGCCTTTATCGATATTTATTTGATACATAGGAATTTGAGGTGGCGAGGCTAAAGAAGAGAATTAAGTCCAGTCAGCTCTATTTAGTACAAATCTCGGTTTTACTCGAGTTGGATTCGTTATTTTAAATTTTATGAGTATTAGAAAATGGTCACTACTATGTAAATCGGGCGAAATCGTCCAGTTTGTAATCACAGATAACGAGAAATCACAGAATGACATATCAAGAGTCGAATAAGTGCGCATAACTTGCGCGGAGAAAGGTAGGTTCTCCAATTAGGTTCTCCGGTGTTGAGTAGAAGCAGATTAGAAGCGTCTAAAAAAATTTCTATTACATTACCTCACGTGTTAATGTTTTGAGAGCCGCATAAAGGATTGTGACCGTTCAGATCCCCAATAAAAAGGAGTGAAAGAATCATTTGGTTATATATATCTAGGAGTTGTTGTTAGGTCTTGTGGAAGGTATATATTACTGATGGAAAATGAAAAAACTTTGTGAAATCTGGTTGCAACAACTTGAAGATGGGAATTAATGTTGATTGATTCGGAATATATGGATTTATGTATAGCTATCAAAACTCGGTGGTGACTGTGGTTTGGGTTTGGGCTCTCTTTTCTGTATATATCGAAATTTTTTATAGAAAAATTGTCGTTTACTGTGAGGTGTATCTCGTGTAAGGCAATGCAAAACGGATCTATATCTTGTATTAGTATTTTTAAATATTTAAAGTGAGTTTTTAAAACATTACATTTCCATTGAAGTACCGACATGTTTAGGTATTATAAATAAATAAATATATATATATATATATATATATATATAATATATATATATATATATATATATATATATATATATATATATATATACACATATATGCATAAATATACACAGCAACATATACATGCATACATAAATACACATGCACATACACACACATATACATACAAACACTGACACTCATCCATATACATACATGTTCCCACATATACATACAAACACATGTAAAAATACATACAGGCACATATATATATATATATATATATATATATATATATATATATATATATATATATATATATATATTATATATATATATATATATATATATATATAATATATATATATATATATATAATATATATATATATATATATATATATATATGGAGGTGAACTAGGGGATTCATGGCGCAAGTGGAAATATAGGGATTTAAATATTGGTATGTGGAACGAAGGAGTTTAAACACAGCAGGGGGGCTAAAATCGGTCGCGAATGAGGTAAATGGGTACAATTTGGATGTCGTGGATCTGCAAGAGGTTCGCTAGCCAGGGGCGTGCTCGATGAGAGAAGGAAAGTACACTATTTGGTACGGAGGAAGCGGGAATCATTATTTGGGTACCGGGTTTCTAATTAGGAGTATATTACTATCCCCTTTGAGGGACGTACAATTTTTTAGTGCTAGAATTTCGGTAGCTGTATTTCAGGGATGTTGGTTTAAAATCGCATTAATAAACATACATTGTCCGACCGAAGACAGTGACGATGAAGTCAAAAGTGAGTTTTACGATAAACTCGAATGGGTTTATGATAAACTACCGCGAAACTACTTGAAAATAATTGTGGGTGACGCGAACGCAAAGGTAGGAAGGGAAGAAGTTTATATTCCGACAATCGGTAAAGAAAGTTTGCACGAATATAGTAATGATAATGGGATCCGTCTGATAAACTTTGCCATCTCGAAAAACCTGATAATTAAAAGTACTACGTTTAAACATAAGGATACTCATAAATATACTTGGACATCACCGGATTCGCAAACATGAAATCAAATCGATCATGTCATGATACAACACAGCTGGCAAAGCAGTATTACTACTGTACGGTCTTATCGCGGAGCAGAATGTGGGTCGAATCATGAATCAGTAATCGCGAAACTTCGACAAAAACTTAATATAAAAAAGAGAAAAGAAAACCGTTTCGATTTTCAGAATTTTAATTTGGAAAAATTAAAAAATCCATCAATTAGAACCCAATTCGAGCTAGATGTTAAGAAAAGGTTTGAAGCATTAGAGCTTCCTGACGAGGACCACGAGCATATTGACAAGTTATGGGTAGAGATCAGGGATAATATTAAAGCGGTCGGTAATTCGTGTCTAGGAAAAAAGGAAAATAAGAATAACAAACCGTGGTTTGATGAAGATTGCTTAAACATGTGCGAAAAAAGATAAGCCGCTAAATTAAAAGCTCTAAATAATCCTGGTGAAGACAATCTAGAATACTTCCGAACCTCAAAGAACGAAACGACAAAATTGCTCAAAAATAAAAAAAGGGAGTATCTTAAAAATAAAATAATTGAAATAGAAACTAATACAATCGAAAATAACGTAAGAGACATGTACAAAGGTATAAACAGATCACGTAAAAGTGTAGGGCCCGTAACGTCTGGAATTAGGGATGATAATAGCAATATTCTGACCGATCCGGTTGACATTTTGAATAAATTTAAAGACCACTTTCACAATATTTTAAATACGGGAAATTATGATCTGTGTCCTCCTGAGTACCAGAGTGCTGAACCGCTAATAGAAGGAACAAGTAAAGAGGAAGTTGAATTAGCCATCGGAAAATTAAAATCTTATAAAGCAGCGGGAACTGATAATATTCCTACTGAACTAATTAAGGCATGAGGGGAAGCTGGAGTTTCTAAAATACATCGGTTGGTTAAAAAGATCTGCGTGAATGAAAAATTACCTGAAGAATGGAAAGAATCTATTCTTATTCCGCTTCACAAAAAATGTCCGAGGACGGATTGTAATAACTATCGAGGAATTTCACTCCTTCCGGTATGTTATAAAATATTCACTTTAATCTTAATCAGTCTTAGAGTGCTACCAGTGGGTAGTTTCTCAACAAGTCATTTCATGTTATTATTTTCTGTTATCAAATTTACTTAATGTTTTTAATTTTTTAATACAGTTGTAAATATCATGAATAAAAAAAAAAAATTTTTAACCAGTCGAATCACGGAATACGCCGAGGAAATTATCGGAGACTACCAATGCAGATTTAGACGGAATCGTTCGACAATTGATCAAATATTTTCTTTACGGCAAATATTAGAGAAAAAATTGGAGTACAACGGTACTGTTCACCAGCTGTATATAGATTTTAAAAAGGCTTACGATTCTATTGACCGCCAGAAACTGTATAATATTCTAATCGAGCAGGGGATTCCTAAAAAATTAGTAAATCTAGTCAGGATATACTTGACGGAGACACTCAATAAAGTTAGAATCGGTAATGATCTGTCCGAAAAATTTGAGGTTCGTTCGGGTTTAAAACAGGGGGATTCCCTTTCGCCTGTCCTGTTCAATTTAGCATTAGAACATGCCATAAGGGAGGTAATGCGTACCGAGAAAGGGCTGGATCTTGGTGGGACAACATCCGTGCTGGGCTATGCTGACGATCTGGTACTGTAAAGCGAAGACGTTGAAACTATAAAACTAAATACGACAACGTTAGTAGGGTATAAATGGCTGTTCTACTCCCTCAGTTTGGGGAGCACTTTTGGACCCTGGGCTATTCTTACCTCAACCACCTGTACACCACGTGACCAATATAATTTATTTTGATTAATATTAATCCCTAATCCTAATCCTTAATCCTAATTTGTATTTTTTCATTTTCTATTTCGACAGGTCCGGACCTGTCTCAACTGGTCCCATCTTGTCTACCTCAAGTAAATATAAAATGTAACGACATATATTGTGACATTCTACGATATCATGTCTAAACTGGTCCCATCTTGTCTACCTCAAGTAAAAATAAAGTGTAACGACATAAATATAGACATATATTGTGACATTCTACGATATCATGTCTAAACTGGTCCCATCTTGTCTATCTCAAGTAAATATAAAGTGTAACGACATAAATATATACATATATGGTGACATCCTACAAGTTAAAACTGGTCCCATCTTGTCTACCTCAAATAAATATAAATTGTAACGACAAAAATATTTATTATTGCAAACGAATATAAATTATAACAATGAAATATACACATATATTATTACAATGGAATATATACATATATGGTAACGAGAAAAATATATATATTATTACAAAGAAATATAAATATAAATGTATTGACGAAAATATTTATTATTGCAAACGAATATAAATTATAACGATGAAATATACACATATATTATTACAAAGGAATATGTACAGATATAGTTAGTAACGATGAAATATATATTATTACAAAAGGAATATATACATATATGACACCGATGAAATATACACATATATTATTACAAAGTGAATACAAAACATAAATTGTAACGAAGGAAATATATATTATTGCAAACGAATATAAATTATAACAATGAAATATACACATATATTATTACAATGGGATATATACATATATGGTAACGAAAAAAATATATATATTATTACAAAGAAATATAAATATAAATGTATTAACGAAAATATTTATTATTGCAAACGAATATAAATTATAACGATGAAATATACACATATATTATTACAAAGGAATATGTACAGATATAGTTAGTAACGATGAAATATATATTATTACAAAAGGAATATATACATATATGACACCGATGAAATATACACATATATTATTACAAAGTGAATACAAAACATAAATTGTAACGAAGGAAATATATATTATTGCAAACGAATATAAATTATAACAATGAAATATACAAATATATATTAATAATAATTTTACGATGATATATCATAAAATTCCTACTGTTAACAACAACGTCATCATCCATCCCCTCCCCCCTTGTTCTCACAACTTTTATATATTCTTTTTTTCATAAATATCAAAACGTATTTAATAATCCAAGAATATACATCTCCAATATCACGAATATTGTAATAAATCGAAATTCGATTAATCGATCGTAAAACTAATATCATTTTCGAATACTACACCTATAATAACATAATAGTACACTCTAATATCGAAAAAATAAATCATAAAGTTAATATACGTAATATTATTTTCATAACATATGTTTATCAATAATATAGAAGGCTGTGGAGAGTATCTCGCACTTCGAATAATCTTAGACTCCAATATCAAAAAAGTTTTATTAAATCGAAAATCAATGAATCGATCTTAAAACTAGTATCATTTTCGAATTTTACAAATATAATAATCTAATAGTAAACTCTAATATCGAAAAAAAAAAAATCATAAAGTTAATATACTTAACATTAATTTTATAACATATGTTTATTAATGATATAGAAGGCCGTAGAGATTACAGCTGCGTTAAGCAACAAGTCTCTCCACATTTGAACATGCATAGGCATGTAGGGGGACAAGGCCCACTGCGAAGTAAGAGGTAGGGTCGGAAGAGAGTGGTGGGGGAAACCATCAGCCAATCAGATTCGAGGATACAGCCGGAGGTACCCGTGTGCCTACCCCGTCTACTCTTATTCTAGCTCTAGACTTCACAGTGTTCATATCGTAGTTAGTGTCCTCTGCGTTAGAACTCTCTCTCTTTGTCTACAGTTTTGTTTATATTATTAGTTTAGTTTCTTATTATAGTTATCTACAGTGTTGTTTTCTTTATTTCAAAGTTATTTTTGTTTCTTCATACTTTTTTTTTCTATCCTAAGATAAGTTTTTTCTTTTTATTTATTATTAGTTCTCTATTATAAATTTTCTATTTTGTTAACATTTTTCTTTTTGAGTTTTCTTTTTACATCTTCATTTTCTCTTATTATAGTGTTCTTTTTTTTTCTTACTATTATATATATTCATTAAAGTTTAAAGTTTTTTCGTTTCGTGTTTTCTTTATATTTATAGTAATTATTCTTCCTTTTTGTTCTTATTATATATATTTATTCTACTTTAAAGTCATTTTAGTGTTTTCTTATTATTTATAGTGTTTTTCTTCTTGTCGTTTACAAAGTAATTGTTCTTTCTTTTTGTTCTTATTATATATATATAGCATTTCCAAGTCAATTTCAACTTTTTCCAAATCAAATTCAACCTTTTCCAAGTCAAATTAAACCTTTTCCATTTCAAATTAAACCTTTTCTAAGTCAAATTTAACCTTTTCCATTTCAAATTCAACTTTCGAATTTTTGTCAATTTTCGATTTTTTTCGAAATGAAGGCCACTTATTATATAAACAAAGGTATAGCTTTTGAAAAATACAAAAAAAATTTTGATAACGCGGTTGCATATCCATTTATTTTAACACTTTAGATTTTTTCAGTGTGATATTTCTATGTCATTTCCAAGTCAAATTCAACCTTTTCCAGATCAAATTAAAGTTTTTCCAAGTCAAATTCAACCATTTCCATTTCAAATTAAACCTTTTCCAATTCAAATTCAACCATTTTCATTTCAAATAATGTTTTAATTTTTTGTAAATCTTATATTTTTTTTTAAATAATGGCCATCCCTCTCCCCCTCCAATATGAAAGTCTATTATTATGTTCTTCTAAGTAGAATTTTCACTTACGGATATCGATTTATTGTACCTATTCGGATTTATTAGGAACTAGTATTATGCTGTCCTGTACCTAGTTTTGAAAATAACTCCCATTTTAAGTTTAACTGACTGCGTTTCGAATCATTTAAGTTTTTTTGACTTATTCGATATAAGGATGTATTTTTATGTTTCCCGATCAGTAAATTTTGAAAATGACATCCATTTTATGTTTACGCCACTGTGTTGTGACTTATTTAAGTTTTTAAAATTTATTAAATATAAAGGTCTACTTTTATGTTTCTGGAGCCGTATATTTTGAAAACGACCTCCATTTTAAGATTAGGCCACCGCGTTTCGACTTATTTGAGTTTTTCGGATATTTTTCATATGAGGGTGTATTCTTATATTTCCGGAGCTGTAGATTTTGAAAATGACCTCAATTTTAAGATTAGGCCACCGCGTTTCGACTTATTTGAGTTTATCGGATTTTTTTCATATGAGGGTGTATTCTTATGTTTCCGGAGCTGTAGATTTTGAAAATGACCTCCATTTTAAGATTAGGCCACCGCGTTTCGACTTATTTGAGCTTTTCGGATATTTTTCATATGAGGGTGTATTTTTATGTTTCCGGAGCTGTAGATTTTGAAAATGACCTCCATTTTAAGATTACGCCACTGCGTTTCGGCTTATTCAAGTTTTTCGAATTTATCCAATTTAAAGGTCTACTTTTATGATGCCGGAGCCTTAGTTTTTAAAACGATTTACATTTTAAGATTAGGCCACTGTGTTTCGGTTTTATTAAGTGTTTTTGACTTTTCCTTCGAATAAAAAACAAAATATGAAGGATTAATTTATTTTTCAATAAATAAATAAAAATATCTAATCAAAATAAATAAAATATGTATTGTCTCATTTTTAATTTAATTTTAGTTATCATAATGATGTAGAGTTGGTTGACCGTTGATATGATATGAGAAGGAATTAGTCGAGGGTGCGGTCAAAAAAATAAAAAAAATTAAAATATATAAATAATTTTAATTTTTGCCGACGTTTCGACCCACTTTGCAGGTCGTCTTCAGGGCTACAAAAGATACAAACATGTTGAAAAAATAAAAATAAAATCAAAAATAAATATAAGTATATATAAATTACGAAGAAGTTGTCAGATACAGAAATAAAAGATAAATAAAATAAATACATGATAAGAAAATAGATAAAAGAAAATAAATACATAAATGTTAACGAATAAATGAATGTTAACGAATAAATGAATGTTAACGAATAAATTGATTGAAAATTGAATAACTATTGTTACAGTAAAGTTAAAATATGGATAACTTTACTGTAACAATAGTTATTCAATTTTCAATCAATTTATTCGTTAACATTCATTTATTCGTTAACATTCATGTATTTATTTTCTTTTATCTATTTTCTTATCATGTATTTATTTTCTTTATCTTTTATTTCTGTATCTGACAACTTCTTCGTAATTTATATATACTTATATTTATTTTTTATTTTATTTTTATATTTTCAACATGTTTGTATCTTTTGTAGCCCTGAAGACGACCTGCAAAGTGGGTCGAAACGTCGGCAAAAATTAAAATTATTTATATATTTTAATTTTTTTTATTTTTTTGACCGCACCCTCGACTAATTCCTTCTCAATTTTAGTTATCTTTTTTAATGTTGTGGTCTCCTGTCACAAAATTATAAGATTTCGAAAAATTAGCTGAAAAATATGAATACGGAAGGTTAAATTTATTATCAGCTGCTTTTCGGCTTTTTAGTTTGTATTCTGTGATTAATTTAAATTTAGCTTCATAATATTTATTTATTCATACTCGAAAACATTTGATGAAACTTTGTATTGTAAAAATCCACAATGAAGACTAATTATTCGAGATGCAGCGGCTTAATCATAAAATGGAGCTTAAATATTAGATAAATTTAAATATTAAAGATTAGAAAAATTTGAATGCTTCTCGGATAACATATAAGTAGATTCTTATACCGAAAAAGTAAAAAAAAAAAACTTTTATAATCCAAAACACAGTGGCATAAACTTGAAATTGGGTCATTTACAAAATTGGGGAAATCTGCTGCTCCAGAAACATAAAATTAGACCTTTATACTTGGTAAATTCTAAAAACTTAAATAAGTTGAAACGCAGTGGCGTAATCATAAAATAGAGGTCATTTTCAGAATCTACAGTTCCGAAAACATAAAAGTAGACCTTTAAATTGGCTAAATTCGAAAAACTTAAATAAGTCAAAATCCAATGGCGTAATCATGAAATGGAGGTCATTTTCAAAATCTACAGCTCCGGAAACATAAAAATACAACCTCATAAGAAAAATATCCGAAAAGCTCAAATAAGTCGAAAATTGGTGGCCTAATCTTAAAATGGAGGTCATTTTCAAAATCTACAGCTCCGAAAACATAAGAATACACCCTCATATGAAAAAAATTCGAAAAAAAAGTCGAAACGCGGTGGCCTAATCTTAAAATGGAGGTCATTTTCAAAATCTACAGCTCCGGAAACGTAAAAATACACCCTCATATGAAAAACATCCGAAAAGCTCAAATAAGTCAAAATCCAATGGCGTAATCATGAAATGGAGGTCATTTTCAAAATCTACAGCTCCGGAAACATAAAAATACACCCTAATATGAAAAATATCCGAAAAACTAAAATAAGTCAAAATCCAATGGCGTAATCATGAAATGGAGGTCATTTTCAAAATCTACAGCTCCGGAAACATAAAAATACACCCTCATATGAAAAATATCCGAAACGCTCAAATAAGTCAAAATCCAATGGCGTAATCATGAAATGGAGGTCATTTTCAAAATCTACAGCTCCGGAAACATAAAATTAGACGTTTATACTTGTTAAATTCTAAAAACTTAAATAAGTCAAAATCCAATGGCGTAATCATGAAATGGAGGTCATTTTCAAAATCTACAGCTCCGGAAACATAAAAATACACCCTCATATGAAAAATATCCGAAACGCTCAAATAAGTCAAAATCCAATGGCGTAATCATGAAATGGAGATCATTTTAAAATCTACAGCTCCGAAAACATAAAAATACACCCTCATATGAAAAATATCCGAAAAGCTCAAATAAGTCAAAATCCAATGGCGTAATCATGAAATGGAGGTCATTTTCAAAATCTACAGCTCCGGAAACATAAAAATGCACCCTCATATGAAAAATATCCGAAAAACTCAAATAATTCGAAACGCGGTGGTCTTATCTTAAAATTTTTCAAAATCTACAGCTCCGGAAACTTAAATATGCACCCTCATATGAAAAATATCCGAAAAACTCAAATAAGTCGAAACGCGGTGGCCTAATCTTAAAATGAAGGTCGTTTTCAAAATCTACGGCTCCAGAAACATAAAAGTAGACCTTTATATTGGATAAATTCTAAAAACTTAGATAATTCGAAACTCAGTCACGTAATCTTAAAAAGGAGGTTATTTTCAAAAACTACTCATGCGATAACAGACCCACACATCGAAAAATTAAAGATAATTAAATAAATAAAAAAAGATTGAATTTGAAATGGAAAAGGTTTAATTTGAAATGCAAAAGGTTGAATTTGACTTGGAAATGCTATATTTATTGTAGTTTACAGTTATTTTCGTGTGTTTTTCTTATTATCATTTTCAAGGTTTTTATTCATTCGTTTTCTTATTGTTTAATATACATTTATACTAGTTTAGAGTTTTTCTTTTCGTTTTTTTCATATTATTGTTATATTTTTTTGTTTTAATTCATTTATCGGTCGGAGATAATTTCTCTTTATTGTTATTTATAGTTATTCTTTATTAAATATATATTTTACAAAAAATGGAATCCTCATTAAGGAAATGTGCAAATTGCTACGAAACATTTGCTAGCCATAGAGAGTGCATGGCTCATGAATTATCATGTATTTATAGTCAGGAATTTCCACAACTAGCCTCGTGTATATGCGCCAAATGTGGCAAATCTTTTTCGAAATCAGATAACAGAATAAGACACGAGGCTATTTGTGGGGATTCCTCCCAAACTCATGAATTCTTAAATAATATTAAGTTAATATGTTCATTTTGCGGAAAATCGTTTAATAGAGAACATGATCGTTTAAGGCATGAAAAATCATGTAAACAAACACCTGTCCCAATTTGATGATTTTAATAAACAGTGCGAAATAATTTATAGTAAATGTGGACAGGTGTTTACACGAAAAGATAACATGTTAAGGCATGAGATTGCGTGTAAAGTAGTTTGTAAGAGGTCTTGCCGTTTCTGCGGAACAAATTTTACAAACGTTTATAATTATTTTAGACATGAGGAATTTTGCAATAATGAACCCCCGAGGAAAAAACCTAGACAAGAACCACAACGGCAGGACCTCTTTGGTCTCAAACCCGAAGCTGCAAGTTTTTCAGAGTATGAGACGGCTTTTAAAGGGAGGTTGAGGTCTTATTTTATTAGATGCGACGACAATTACGACCTAACTAAATTTTTTAATAGCATCAGAAACGATGTTTTTATTAGAATAAATACTTCCTCCCGAGAACACAATTCAATTAAAATAAATATGTGGGCTGATTGCGTAATGATAAATCAGTTAGGGTAAACCATCGAGACATCTTTTAAAACACGCAATAAAGCAATTTATAAAGATACGGAAATCGAAAAAATAATAGATAGCGGGTTTAATAAAATCATACATGAAATGGAAAATATGGAAACAAAGAAGTCGGGGTGGAAACTCTACGTGATAGAGGGGTTAAGATTAAAAGTCAACCAATTCAAACTACTTCGAGGTAGCACTTTTATAGATTTACCAGATAAAATTAAAAATAGAAAAGCTTGTATAAATGTGGAGAACGAAGATAATTATTGTTTAAATATGCTATTTTATGTAAACTTGTAACTGAACATCCTGAACATGTTTGAAATTATGAACGTATACAGCAAAGGGACGACTTCTCTTGTGTTGATTTCCACACCCCTCTTCATCAAATAAAACTGTTTGAAGCATCAAACAATATTTCAATTGAAGTTTTTTCTCTTGATGAAAAAAATGCTGTTTACCCCCTCAAAGTAGTAAAAAAAGAATTAGAAGATCACAGAGATCTATTAATATTAGAGGGAGGGGGTAAACAGCATTATGTTTATATTAAAAGTTTTAATAAATTAGTAGGTACTCAAATTTCAAAAAATGAACATCATCTAAACATATGCAAAAGATGCTTCACACATTTTTATTCAGATATAAAACTTAATCAACATTTTACTCAATTTATCGAGAACAAACCTGTAAGGATCGAGTTGCCGGGGGAAAATAATTTTATTTCTTTCAACCATGTAGAAAGAACTTTGAAGGTGCCCTATGTTGTATACGCCGATTTCGAGTGCTACCTCGAACCCGCAGTATCTTTTCAGCCTAACCCGCTAGGGAAATACACATTATTAAAAAATATTCATAAGCCAATTTCATATTGCATTTACGTTAAGAACGATGATAGCTTAATGGATGTATGCGATGATCTAGTCACAGAACCAATAATATATAGAGGAACCGACGCTGCAGAAAATTTTATAAAAACTTATAAAAACAGCCTTGATTCTCTCCGATAATAAATAATAATGATACACCCGCTATTAAATCTTTGTTTAGAAAGGAGGAGGGTGAAGTTTTAAAAAGAAAGGGGGTTTTTCCTTATGAATATATGACAACCCCCGAAACATATTCAAAAACACAATTACCCACTAAAGAAGCATTTTTTAGTAGCCTTTCGCAGGAGCATATAACAGACGAAGACTATAGACATGCTCAAAAGGTATGGGATACGTTTAAATGTAAGACGCTGGGTGATTACAACGATGTATACATCAAATCAGATAAACTACTACTTACTGATATTTTTTAATCTTTTAGGCAAATAACAATAAAGTCCCATAAATTAGACCCAGCGCATTTTTTTACCGTTCCCGCGATGACGTGAGATGCTATGTTAAAATTCACAAAAGTAAAATTGGAACTATTAAGTGATTACAATATGATTTTAATGTTTTAAAAGTGATTAGAGGGGGTCTCTCTCAGGTCTCCCATCGATTCGCCAAAGCCAACAATAAACATTTAACAGATTATGACCCCAATAAAGATTCAAATTATATATTTTATGAAGATTGTAATAATCTATATGGCGCAGCAATGTGTAAATCCCTCCCTATTGGCGAATTCGAATTGGTAGACCCATCCCACGTCATCGACGAATTGAGTGAAAATGATGAATTCGGTTTTATTTTAGACGTCAATTTAACATATCCAACTCATTTACATAATTCACACAACGATCTACCATTTTTACCGGAGAACACCATTTTAATGAGAAGAAAAGGTTTAAAAAACTCATAGCACATTTTATTTATTTATTTATTTAGACATATAATATTCTGTCACAGGGATAATGATTATATTGATAAATTAACACATTCACACCGTATATAGAAAAATAAATAAATAAAATTAACAAAAGTAAAATAATAACTAAATAAAAACTATATACAATAAAAATAAATGAAATAACCTAAATACGAGTAAATTAAAAAGATAAAACCAGTCACACCTATATACAATATATACAATCAGGAACACAAATCCCCGCGCTACTCGCTCAAACGCCTCACCGGTGCTAAAGTCGGTGGAGTTTGAGCGAGAGCACTTTAGCCACATACATTCAGGTCTTGAGTGGAGAATCTGGCCATTGCCAGAACTCCAAAATAAATACTATAAAAGATCTCTAGGCCACTGCCGCTTCAACCTTCGAGGAGGATTGTAGGGATGAGTGGAACTAGATAGGGATTGGGCTAGGGGATTTGGATGATTGATAAGGTTCTGATGGAATTTTGAAATTTTTTCAGGGATAAGGTCAAGGAAAAATGGGATATTAAGGTCATGATGTAGGGTTTTGTTGGTTACATAGAACGGAGCATCGACTATTGTTCGGAGGACTTAGGATTAAAAGGATTGCATGCGTTTGATGTTAGAGAATTTTGCTGTCCCCCAAAGTTCAAGTCCGTAGGTCCAAATAGGTTTCAGGATTGTCTTGTAGATCAGTAATTTGTTGGTAATTGGAAGTTGAGATTTTCTGGTCAGTAGTCTGTATAATTGGCCGTATCGTCGGTTAAGTTCTTGTCTTTTAAGTCTAGTATGTGGGTTCCACATTAGTCTTCGGTCTAAGATGAAGCCAAGATACCGGACTGTGTCTGAAAAAGGAAGCTGGATGGAATTAAAGTGGAATGATGGACAGGATCTGCGGCGGAGTGTGAAGGTAATGTGTTTGCATTTGGATTCGTTTACTTTGATTCGCCATTTATTACACCAGTGCTCAATCATGGAGAGGTGCCTTTACAGATTTAAAGATGCTATTTCGGGATCTGAGTTGGATGATAGGATGGCGGTGTCATTAGCAAATGTTGCCAGGAAGGTATTGGGATAGACAGGGATATCGGCGGTAAAAATGATATAAAGGACGGGGCCTAAGACGCTACCTTGAGGAACACCGGCTTCAACTGGGTAAGAATCGGAAAATTCTGAACCACAGCGAACCCGAAAGGTACCATCAGAGAGATAGGAGCGGAGAATTAGGTACAAGGACTGGGGTAGGTAGGTTTTCAGCTTGGAAAGAAGCCCGGCGTGCCATACCCGGTTAAAAGCTTGAGCTATGTCCAGAAAAGCACCCGAGCAATATTGCTTTCTTTCCAATGCTGCGGAAATATGATCGACCACTCGGAGTCCTTGTTGGACTGTGGAGTGTTGTGAGCGAAATCCAAATTGGTGGTAAAAATGATTTTGGGATTCTATAAAAGGTAGGATTCGTTTCAGGAGCATCTTTTCAAAGATTTTGGAGAGTATTGGAAGTAGGCTAATTGGTCAGTAGGACGTAGAGGTGTTGGGAGATTTGCCTAGTTTCGGAAATAGGATAATAGTGGAATGTTTCCACAAAAGAGGAAAGTGGGTGGTTCTTAGGATGGCATTATATAAGTAGGTGAGGAATATAACAGCTTTAGGAGGAAGTTGTCGAAGGATTTGAGAGGTAAGGAGGTCGTATCCAGAAGATTTACGGAGAGGAAGATTTTGTAATTGATGTTTGACCTCAGAAGGATTAACTGCTTTAGGGGCAAGGAAAATGGAATGGGTGATGCAAGGAATTCTTCTACTGTTGTGGTATGGGTGAGGTTGGATTCCGGATGAGAAGTAAATGTTCTGGAGAGGTGTCTGGCGAATTCCTCAGCTTTATCTTCATCAGACGCTGCCCAGGAGCCATCGCATCGACGGAGGGGATGGGAAATATGATGGGATTTAAAGATTTTGTTGGTGATCTTCCATACAGAATTGTCGTGAACATCGAGGAAAGTAAGGTAGGAGTTGACGGATTGGGATTTGAAGATGGCCAATTCCTGCTTTAATTGTTTAGTGAAATAATTATAAGAGCGACGATGAGTAGTGATTCCTCCTCCTTCAAATGCAACAGATCTCACCAGTTTGTTAGCATCTTTCCTCACCGATTTCAAATCCCTAGTTACTCCACTCATATCACTACTTACAAATCTCGTATCTCACCTCATCCCTCCTTTAAAAAATCCTCAATGGCTCACATCCCTAAACCCATGTCCATTCTCCTTTGGAATGCGAATGGTGATAGAAATCACGTTGACGAACTAACAGCTTTACTACAAGACAACAACATTGACGTAGCCCTAATTACAGAAACCCGACTGACTATAAAACAGCATTTAAAAATCCCACATTATTTAAGATACCGTACTGACCATCCTGACGGCAGAGCACATGCCGGTACTGCTGTCATCGTACATCAATCCCTCTTTCATCACTTACTCCCATTACCTACTCAAGATTTCCTCCAGTCAACCGCTATTGTAATCAAAACCTTCTACTTTCCAGTAACCCTTGCATCAGCATATTGCCCTCCTAACAGATCCATATCCAAAATCCAGTTCAGTTCTCTCCTCATGTCTCCTCCAGGTCATCATTTCATCCTGGGTGCAGACTTAAATTCCAAGCATCAAGTTTGGGGTTCAAGAACCACGAATTCTCGTGGCAGAACATTTCTGTCTGCACTCAATACCCAACGTTTCAGTCTCCTTCCACCCAACTCACCAATCTACTGTCCCACTGATCCTAACCGCAATCCTGATATCCTTGATTTTTTCATCCACAGTGGTTTAGGTCCTCTCAATCATTCCCTTACCCGTCTTGACGAACTTTCCTCAGATCATAGTCCATTAATACTTCAATTATCAATAGCTCCTATTCCTAAACCCCCTTCACCGTCCTTCATCAGAGGCCCAGTTAAGTGGAAACTCTTTCATAATAATGTCCAAAACATTCCATCTCCCCATTTGAAGAATCATGTTTTAATTTCTCCAATGCTCTTTCAGGTAGGTATTTTATTTTAGCTTAATTTTAACTATTTTTTTTATCACTTTCTCCCTCCGATTTGTTTTAAATAAATAGTATTTGTGAGGGAATGGTCCGTTGGATAATTGTCTTTTTAATATTTTATCGTCATAATGACTCACTTATTTTATTCTTGATTTTTATAACTATTTTATTGATGTATCCATTGCTTTATTTATTTTATATCATAGTTTTTTTTTTAATTTTACACTTCTATTTTAATTATTTTATTGAGGTGTCCATTGCTAAAATATTTTATTTCATAGTTTTATATTTTTAAAACTTGACTTTTATTTCTGTTGTATAACTGTATCCATTACATTAATATTTTATTTTACTCTTGTATTTTATGATTTAAGCGTTTAAAATGGCGAATTTAGAATTTTAAATAGCAATTTTACCATTTTAGATAGCAATTTTACCATTTCAAATAGCAATTTTACCATTTTAAATAGCAATTTTACCATTTTAAATAGCAATTTTAGCATTTTAAATAGTAATTAAATAAATATATGTTGTGAAAATAACATTACGTATATTAACTTTATGATTATTTTTCGATATTAGAGCCTATTATTAGGTTATTATATGTGAAGAATTCGAAAATGATATTAGTTTTAAGATCGATTCATTGATTTTCGATAATAATAATTTCTTTGATATCGGAGTCTACTATATGGTTATCCGAGGTGCCAGATACTCTCCACAGCCTTCTATATTATTGATAAACATATGTTATGAAAATAATATTACGTATATTAACTTTATGATTTATTTTTTCGATTTTAGAGTGTACTATTAGGTTATTATTAGTAGGCTCGTGCGAAAAATTCGCACAGCATATTGTTATCAAATGCCAAATTAATTGGAAAATAAGAAAATGCAACTTATCAAAAGATTAAGACATCAAATGTTACTTTATCGATAAATATAATCCACAAAGCAAACAAGAATTAATTTAAATCTTCATTTTTGTTTGGAACCAACACGTACACAAATTTCAGTAAGCAAGTAACTATAGGCATAACCAAGGGAAAAGTGTGTAATTTTTCAATTATTCGCAAATAAAGTTTATTTTCTATCATAACTTGTTTTCCTGAATTTTCTGGGTGATTGGACTATTTTCCCAGCCTGAAGGAGAAGGAAGCCTTCGAAATTGATGGCTCAATCTTGAGATTTGGTGACAAATTAACGATGATATGGCTTGCCGATCAAAAACACTATCGATGAATAATATAAACTCCCCCTCTCGATCATAGAGACCTAAAGTTGACGAAATGAGACATGTAATTATGACAGTACTACAATTAATGTAAGGTTGTGTGGATGCGAACCCTATGCCTTGCGTTATCTCGAAAATAGTACGTTTTTCGGCTTAAAAACGCAGGGTCCGATAGTTCCGAAGGAACTATCCGGGTCTTGCTGTATCCATCAAAATCTTTAAGATCCAATTTGTCCCGTACCAATCTACAGATCTACTACCGTTTCAGTATCGAAGCCTAGCTTAATGTTTGTATCGACTTTATTTATTTTAGAAAGAAAAACAAAAGTGGAGAATACGGTTCGCTAACTCCCCGTGAAATTCTGAATCCAACAGTACCCCATTCGTGGTATTTGAGCATGACAGGAGCTTATATTTGGTGCAAAATCAATTTCGAGCCTTACTGTAATAATATATGTACGGATAGGTGTAGTATTCGAAAATGATATTAGTTTTAAGATCGATTATTCGAATTTCGATTTATTACAATATTCGTGATATTGG
The DNA here is from genome assembly GCA_928085145.1 of Nezara viridula. Classification (NCBI taxonomy): domain Eukaryota; kingdom Metazoa; phylum Arthropoda; class Insecta; order Hemiptera; family Pentatomidae; genus Nezara; species Nezara viridula. The sequence continues at coordinate 208,334,991 of OV725078.1, forward strand.
AGATGTATATTCTTAGATTATTAAATACGTTTTGATATTTATGAAAAAAACAGTATATAAAAGTTGATGAGAACAAGGGGGGAGGGAATGGGTGATGACGTTGTTCTTAACAGTAGGAATTTTATGATATATTATCGTAAAATTATTAGAATATATGTATATATTTCATTGTTATAATTTATATTCGTTTGCAATAATATATATTTCCTTCGTTACAATTTATTTTTATATTCATTTTGTAATAATATATATTTTTCATCGTTGTCATATATGTATATATTCCTTTTATAATAGTACATATTCCATCGTTACTAACTATATATGTATATATTCCTTTGTAATAATATATGTGTATATTTCATCGTTATAATTTATATTCGTTTGTAATAATAAATATTTTCGTCAATACAATTTATATTTATATTCCTTTGTAATAATATATATATTTTTGTCGTTACCATATATGTATATATTCCATTGAAATAATATATGTGTATATTTCATTGTTATAATTTATATTCGTTTGCAATAATAAATATTTTTGTCGTTACAATTTATATTTATTTGAGGTAGACAAGATGGGACCAGTTTTAACTTGTAGGATGTCACCATATATGTATATATTTATGTCGTTACACTTTATATTTACTTGAGGTAGACAAGATGGGACCAGTTTAGACATGATATCGTAGAATGTCACAATATATGTCTATATTTAGGTCGTTACACTTTATATTTACTTGAGGTAGACAAGATGGGACCAGTTTAGACATGATATCGTAGAATGTCACAATATATGTCTATATTTATGTCGTTACACTTTATATTTACTTGAGGTAGACAAGATGGGACCAGTTTAGACATGATATCGTAGAATGTCACTATATATGTCGTTACATTTTATATTTACTTGAGGTAGACAAGATGGGACCAGTTGAGACAGGTCCGGACCTATCGAAATAGAAAATGAAAAAATACAAATTAGGATTAAGGATTAGGATTAGGGGATTAGTCCCAAACTGAGGGAGTAGAACAGCCATTTATACCCTACTAATGTTAATGAAAGCCGGTAAAGAACTAGGACTCGAAATAAACGTGGATAAAACAAAATATATGGTTAGCTGCAAAAATGGCGATACTACTGGTGATATCGATATAGATGGTAAAATGTTTGAACAGGTAAAGAAATTTAGGTATCTAGGTTCTACGATAACTAGAAAAAACGAAATTGAAGAAGAAATTAAGGTTAGACTGAAGGCGGGAAATGCATGTCATTTTTCTGTGACAAAACTAATTAGTTCGCGCCTCTTGTCCCAGAATTTAAAAATTAGAATCTATAAAACAATTATCTTGCCTACAGTTCTTTATGGATGCGAGACTTGGCCGCTTACATTAAGGGATGAGCAGCGTCTTAAGGTTTTTGAAAATAAAGTATTGCGTAGAATATTCAAACCTAAGAAGGATGAGTTAACCGGAGAGTTCAGACGGTTACACAACGCCGAATTGCGTGAAATGTATCCGGGTAATATAATTGAGGTAATTTCATCGCGGCAAATCAAATGGGCGTGTAAAGACTTAGTAACGAGAGAATTCCTAAAAGGCTAATATTTGCTGTGTCGAATGGTAAGCGTCGGAGGAGTAGACCGAAGCGAAGGTGGGAAGATTGCATTAAAGCCGATCTGAAGAGGCTGGGTTTGGACGGCGATCGGTGGAGGGAGGTGTGTAATAAGCAATTGGTGGTGTCGGCATCGAACCTTCGGGTTAGCTAAGCCTTTTATTATTATTATTTTTATAGTAATTGAATAAGAATAACGTATGATGTTTGTTTATGATTGCGGCAGTGAACTTTCTGTAGATGTTTATTGTCATGGCTGGTGGTAATAAGTAAATGATTCGTGCTTTGTAAATAACACTGTTTTTATTTTTATTACTGTAATTATGAAGTATATGTTTATCGGAATGAAAATATTTATATTTTCAATTTATAGTATATGTTAAGGCACGAATTGACATTATATAGATTTGTTTTTTATGAAAAAAATTGCCATATTGTTTTTAAGTACTTAGGAGGTTTGCACCTCCTATGACGTCACGTCCATTTTCGATCCTGTGACCATCACATTCCCTCCCCCTCCACCCACTCCTCTCTTAGATGATAATCCCTGGTGCCATTTTTTTCCCGGTAATCTTCCTAATGTTTATGTTATGTATAATCTTCCTAAGGTTTATCTTTCACATAACCTTCTCAATGTTTACCTTTTCAGAGTAACGTGACCACCGATTTGAGAGACAGGGGGTCATTGTCCGCCATTATGTTTTTATATAAGTTCCCTATTCTTTAAATTTTCCATATTGACAAATCTGGCGCTTCCCCCTCTATCACAACCGAGTACGAGGACTTTGAACCTTTAATCTTTTAAACGTTAATAAATATTTGAATTCTTTCTTATCTAATTACAAACATATACTTTGATCTATTAATCCCTAAAAACATATTCTCACAATGCTTACCTTTATCTACCTATAAACAGATTTGTAAACATGTTCCATCACGTCTAGCTTATGATGAATAATAATGTAATAAATAAATAATAATTAACAAAAAATTATTATTTAAACTTTTCCTTAAAATATAAACTCAGAGTTTAAACTTTAATCATTAAAATATAAACAGTGATAGGGAGTTTAATTATTTCATTAAAATAAATAAAAGAACAACTTTTACAACAAAAAAAAAAGTTTATTTCGTCATAATATTGATAAAAAATATTAAATATGCACTACACTTCTTCAGTTTTCTTTAATTAATGAAAGAACCGTTTTCTTCAGGGAATCCTTGCCTGTAAATAAAACTAAAAGAAACAAAAAAAATAGTAAGTGTACAGCTTAAGAAAACATAAATCTGTTTACTAATTCATAAGGAACTGATTTACATACCTTCGAAGACATTCAAATAAACAAAAGATCGTCTTTATAACCAATTCTCCCATTATAGACTAATGAATATATATCTTTGTTGTTGTTAAAAGCTTCGATGTCTTCAGCTAACATCTTAAAGCGTTTAGGAAGATACACGTGTATATTATTCATATGATCTTTTAGTCTTGCGACCAATACTAATCCCAATTTTGTTTTGACCTGTTCCAACTCTCTTATGATGTATGGTCTCCCGATTTGGATATCAGTTAACTTATTGATAGGCGGAGAGCTCTCGTTAAGTCGGTTGAAGAGAGTCTTAAAATCTCTATCACAACTAAAATAAAGAAAGGAGAGTTTCATTGTTAAAAAAAATAATAAAAAAAAACAAAAACAACAAAGTAAAGTAGGTTTATTTAAAAAAAAAAAAATAATGATTAGAGCAATAAATATACTTACAAATTCATGGTGGTTGAGAACAAGATCTGTTCCGAGTGAATACTAGTTCTAAAGTGAATCTTTTGGTAGGAAGGCGGTAGAGAGTATTAAAAGGAAGTAAATTTAGGCTGCTTGAGAATTGCGCTATCCATACCATCGAACTCATTCCTATTCTTACCCCCACTCCTTCATTTTCCGTTAAATGCTATAGCTTACTTACTCTCCCACCACTAGCTTAAGTTAGGACCAGCCACCAACTTCACTATCTATAGAAATAAATCTAGATCAGATGTATGAAATTAATAAAAAAGGCTTTTATCCAAGATATGATTACAACAGAGTTTCTAATATACCTTAGATGAAGTACTTCAACATGCCACCAACTGGAAATATAGTAATGTTTATTATAATGAAATAATGAGTACAATTAAGGTACGTGAAATTGAATCAAAAGACTGAATGAGAATTCATCAGCCGAAAATTTATCTACTAGGAGACAGTCATGTGAGACATCTGGCTGACATCATTACTTCAATATTGTCTGGCTTTAAAATTGAGGCTTATGTAAAGCCAGGCGCTAAGTCAAAACAGATCCTATCAAGCCTAAAAAATGTTTTACTGCATATGGGTGAATATGATTTTATAGTTAAAATATGCAGAACAAATTATATGTGGAATGGGACTTTAGAAGAGTCAAAGAGTATTGTATACAATGCCGTTATGGATGCTAGGCATACGAATTTATTGTTGTACAATGTTCCACATAATTACCTTAAACCTCCTCATTCTGTAATCCATGAAAACATAATATATTTCAATCTGTTTTATCAAGAAGTTGCTAATTTCTCTAAATGATCTCACTTGATTAATCTGTATAAGTTGGATGATATCGAGATTTATTCACAAAACACGGCCTACACTTCAATCTATGATGTAAAATTAAAATATGCGATTTGATAGCGAATCAGATTTTAGATACTATTGCCTTGATGAAGAATTTAAAGCAGCATCTTTAATCTTTCATAGAAAATTTGCACTATATATACTCTAAAGTATACACTTTGTGATCATATGAACATCTACATCAAATTTTTTTTTTCACCATGACTATGATCCAAATTATACATTTTTGGGTATTTGTATCCATTATTTGTACTCAACAAAACATGGATTTTATTTAATAAATTTCGTTATATGATCCAATTAAAGTTTTGTTGAGTTATATATTTTTATTTCAATTATTCTCCCTTATTACTCAACAGTTATTTTTCCTATGAATTTGTCATCCACTTTCTATTAACTTTCGTTCAATTTTCCATAATATTTCAGAGTAATATATCTCTCGTGCCTATTTACGCTTCCGGTGCTTTAGTTCAAACTTCGTCGGATAACCGTTAGAGATGAAGCCACCTACACATCTCTTCTCTCTCCCCCTCCCTTGCAACGACTTTTATTCTCCCTGCAACACTTAAGGAGACAGGTAGTACTTCTTTTATTTCTTTCTTATTTCAGCTTTCTCAATTTCTTCCCTCCTTCCTTTCATACCTTTTCTCTGTTTTTAACTCTTTATTATATTCTACATTGTCTGTACATCTGGATAGACTTTACAATATCTCAATTTTCTATCCAACTACTCCATTCTCAATGTCTTAATTTTACTATTTATTATCATTTCTTATATAACTTCATATTTCTTTCTTTTTTATGTTTTACATTTTATTCTAAGATTCCCATTGTAACACTTATGTCACCCTTTTTGATTATACCTACTTCATCATTCCACACTTTGTAACGGTTATTATTATTTATATCTTAGTTCTTAGTCATTATTCCAACAATTTCATTTTACTTTATATTTATTTATTTTATTTTATTTTATTTTTTACTTTTTTTTTACCATCAGTACTTATGTTTCTCATACCTTGTTATCTGGTTATTTTCTTAGCCCTGATGAAGGCCTGAACTTCAGGTCGAAACGTCGGCATATGTAAAAATAAATATTATTATTTATTTTTGCCTTCTTTTTTGACTGACCACCCCAACAATTCTTCTCTTGATTATATGAGTAATATACGAGTGTATCTTCCTAAACACTTTAAGATGTTAGCTGAAGACATCGAAGCTTTTAACTACAACAAAGATATAATTTCATTAGTCTATAATGGGGGAATTGGTTATAAAGACGATCTTTTGTTTATTAGAATGTCTTCTAAGGTATGTAAATCAGTTCCTTATGAATTAGTAAACAGATTTATGTTTTCTTAAGCTGTACACTTACTATTTTTTTTGTTTCTTTTAGTTTTATTTACAGGCAAGGATTCCCTGAAGAAAACGGTTTTTTCGTTAATTAAAGAAAACTGAAGAAGTTTAGTGCATATTTAATATTTTTTATCAATATTATGACGAAATAAACTTTTTTTTTTGTTGTAAAAGTTGTTCTTTTATTTATTTTAATGAAATAATTAAACTCCCTATCACTGTTTATATTTTAATGATTAAAGTTTAAACTCTGAGTTTATATTTTAAGGAAAAGTTTAAATAATAATTTTTTGTTAATTATTATTTATTTATTACATTATTATTCATCATAAGCTAGACGTGATGGAACATGTTTACAAATCTGTTTATAGGTAGATAAAGGTAAGCATTGTGAGAATATGTTTTTAGGGATTAATAGATCAAAGTATATGTTTGTAATTAGATAAGAAAGAATTCAAATATTTATTAACGTTTAAAAGATTAAAGGTTCAAAGTCCTCGTACTTAAAGAGGATTAAGAGAAAGGAGAATAATAATCATTGGTTATAAACCAAGAAATGATGGAACTAGTCTGCAACTTCATCAAACCTGTTTGTTTACAGGTAAATAAAGGTAGGTATTGTGAAGATTAGAGTCCATTGTTTATACTTTCATAGGGCTTAAGAAGTCCTAAGAGGTTGTTTATATTTTAAGGATTAATGGGTTCAAAGTCTATGGTTACGCGTGAAGGAAAACAATATGGGATAAGAAATTACAGCTCCACAGTATATAAATATTATATTTAGAAAACTAATCATAAATCTATCAAGGTTTATGTCTGATCTTATATTTCCATGAAATGTTTAATTGATAGATGATTAAAAGTTCAATATTTAAGAATTACAAGAACAAGGCGATCAATATGAAATAAGGATTTCATAAAAGGATTACTGAAAATTCTATGTAAATAACAAATTAGCTATGGTCACGTGACTGATCACGTGACACTGAAATGATAAACATTGAGAAGGTTATATAAAGTATAACCACTAGGAAGGTTACAGATAAAATGACGGTGACCACGTGACTGATCACGTGACCCTGAAAATGTAAACAATAAGAAGGTTATACAAAAGATAATTATTAGCAAGGCTATATAAAATATAAACATTAGGAAGGTTACAGGAGAAAATGGGGGTATGGTCACGTGACTGATCACGTGACATTGAAATGGTGAACCTTGAGAAGGTTATATAAAGTATAACCACTAGGAAGAATATAGGGAAAATGACGGTGGCCACGTGAATGATCACGTGACCCTGAAAATGTAAACAATAAGAAGGTTATACAAAACATAACCACTTAGGAAGGTTCAAGGGAAAATGACGGTGGCCACGTGACTGATCACGCGACCCTGAAAATGTAAACAGTAAGGAGGTTATACAAAAGATACATATCAGGAAGGTTATAATATACAAGATAAACATTAGGAAGGTTGTAGAAAAACAAAATGGCGAACAACGCTCTAAGACTCTCAAGTTGCAGTAAAACAAAATGATAGCTGGGTACAATCAGCCTCTTATAGAGGAGTGGGGGGGGGAATGTGGAGGTCACACGACCCAAAAGGGTCTCGTGACGTCATACAAGAAGAAAACCTCGTATCAGAAAACAACATGGAGGCCGGGCACACTCAGCCTCCGAGAGAGCTGTGAGGAGTAAAGGTGGTAGGTACACGATTAAAAAGGGTCTCATGACGTCATACAAAGAAGAAAACCTCGTATCAGAAAACAAGATGGTGGCCGGGCACACTCAGCGTCCGAGGGAAGAGTGGTTGGAAAATATGGAGGTCGCACGATCGAAAAGGGGCGTGGCTAATATTCACGTGACTGATTACGTGACTAAAAAGGGGCGTGCCTAGGTGGTTAAGATAGGGATAAGGTCAAAGTTGGGGTGGCCTAAGGGTCACGTGACTGACCACGTGGTGGTTAAGGCTGGCCAGACGGCCGAAAAGCCGTTGTTCAAATTCAGATTCAAACTTCCCGCCATGATGACGTCACTGAAATCCTGGCTTCTGATTGGCTGCTCAAAAAAATACACCAGCTCCCGCATTTCTGATCTACTTAATACTATAAGCTAATTGATAAAATAAGTAAGCTTATTTTACCAACCCCAACTTACTTATTAACTAAAATGACCGGAGTGATCTATTCATAGTTGTTGGGGCTAGGGATAATTCAAAATTAAAATACAAACCTTTCCCCGGTGTTTCCTCAAAGAGGGGGGGGTAGAAATACGAGCAAAGTTAAATGGTGCGAAAGAAGGGAAAACTCAATAAGAATGAGACAAGTAAGACATGAAAAATGCATGCACAACAAAATAATATTAAAATAAATTACTCCATTAATTGAAGATGTTAAGATAAGCAAATAAAGAAAATCCCCTTTCTAAATGCTTACAACATTTATTTAATTGAAATAAAAAAGATGAAACATATATACATACAAGATTTTAAAACATAAAAACAATACTCAATGAAAAATAAAAAAAAAAATATCCATCAAAATAAAACATATATAAAATTAAACTTCCAATAATAAAGATTAATTCATCCAATAAAAATAAATTCAGTGAATAGAAATTAAATTTAGGGAGGAAAAATATTTAACTAAATTATAAATGCCTGCGGTAACGGTGAGAAAAGAAAACGGAAGTAACCAAGTTGGAGGCTATATTTCCAAAGAGGTCACCTGATGTTCAGCTGCCAAAGCAGTCGATGGTGTGGGAATCGACATCCCAATCAATCTCGATCGATGACTCGCGATGATACAGCTGGGATCCTAAAAATGGCGCTAGGCTGGCGTAGGTGCGGTGAGACTGGAGCTGGTGGGGGTAAATGTTTCATTCACCGTTTCATACGTGGATTCAACACAAACGGCAGCTAGCTTCAGACTTACTCTCCGGCAGTATTATCGTATTATTTGGTGTTTTAATCCCTTAGACTGGGTATTACTGCCGAGCTGGAGCGTATACACAAACGCCATAACACATCGTGAATGAAGTAAATATATAAATACTATAAACTTAAATACATTTTAGGGACACTATTCCTCAGCTTTTTACCAAAAATAAATAAATAAGCATTATTGACATTTAAAAAGGGGTAATGAGAACAAATAATAATGCAAAAAAATAAAGATAGAAGCGTATGCGGCGATAATAATAATAATGAAGATTGCGCTCGATCTTCTTCCTAGTAAACCAGCGGGCTGCAAAAAAAGATCTTAGCCCAAATTTCAAACCTCTCCTCGAATTTAATTTCAGATACCAGTGTGAGATACAAGGAAAAATCATAACAAAATTTATAAATATATAATAAATAATATATGAAAGATAAGAGGAAAAAATAGCTAGACAAAAAAGATATTCTGCGAACGCTGGTGAGAAGATCCACAATCTTTAAAACTATAACAAGAAACTGATGGAAACATTGTTTGGTAGAAGAGATATTTATTAGACAGATTAACATTTCAAAAATGTTAAAAAATATTCAGTGATTTAATGATAAATATATTCTCTAGATGTTTAAATTTAAAGCGTTTTTCGTTATTGTTGGCCGTTTTATTACAAATGACTCTGGGTTTGCAGCTTTAGTTTGAACGACTTGAAAAAAATGAATTTATTGGAATTTTTTTATTGCCAAGATATTTAAATTTTTGTTCTAATTTTTTTGATGTTTTATTATTTATTGATTATCCAGCTTTGATAAAATTATAATGATGATAAAATTATAATTATGTAGAGATGGTTGACCGTGATATAATATGCATGATATGATATTACAGTGACATAATACAGGCCAGTCTATCAACTGATTCCTGCAGTGCCTGATGCCATGCCTGGATGAAGACCTGCAAGGTGGGTCGAAACGTCGGCGAAACAATTGAAAATACATTTTTTTTAAATTTAGTTTAATTAAATTATTTTTTTGACCGCACCCGACCAACTCCTTCTCATATTGTATCACGATCAACCATCTCTACATCATTATGAATTCATTCATTACCTCGGGGTCAACAACAAGATTCGAACCCACAATCCATACGCCGTAGTTCCAGACTCAATATTAGATCTGTCATATTAGAACTGTCATCCTCACATCGGGTCATCATCATATTAGAACTGTCATCATCGGAACTATCATCATCATATTAGAAGTGTCATCCTCAAATCGGAACCGGTCTGCTCTCCCCACTGGTCGCTGTTCCAGATATCAAAACCTTTCCGGAACATTTCATCATTCAGCACCGATATCTAATCATTTTTTTTTTCATATTCCTCTTCATCTTTGTTTAACAATTCTTCACATCATGACACATTGACCTCATCAGTTTTATACTCCTCTTCTCTACCCTGATGAAAACCCACAACCTTTTTTTTAAATAAATATTATTTGATGGCAACCCCCAACCAACTCCTTCACATATGATGAAATTTAACCAACTGCTTAATCATGTTGAGAAACTACCCATTGGTAGCACTCTAATAATATGTCTAAATTAGAAGATCACGTGGCCATCTTCTTTTCAGACGCCTCGGAGGGTTATCAGGAATTGAATAGGAAGCAAGGTTAGAAATAAGACGGTTGGGATGGTTATGAAGTTTATTATGGAAAGACAGATATGTGGATTTGGCCAAATCAGATACATAAGGAACATTAAGGTCATTATGGATGATTTTATTTGTAGCAAAGTAAGGAGCATTGAGGATTTTACGAAGGATTTTGGATTGTAAGGATTGGATACGAGAGGAATTTGAAGGTTTGGTAGAGCCCCATAGCTCAACTCCGTAAGTCCAAATAGGCCTTTTTATAGTCATGTAAATGTGTCTTTTGTAATTAATTGGAAGGTTAGAGCGTTTGTATAGTAAGTGTTGAAGTAGTCGGTAGTAAGAAACGTCGAGCTGTTTCTTGCGTTTCAGTCTGGTATGAGGATTCCAAGTTAGACGTTTGTCCAGGTGGAGTCCTAAATAACGGATTTGTTCAACAGGAATAAGTGAGGTGTTGTTAAAGGATACTGAAGGACAGGAAGTCATTAGTTTACGACGAAGGGTGAAGGTAATTTGATGGGATTTATTGGAATTTATTTTAATTTCCCAGTTCTGACACCATTCTTCATGGTTTATGATGTGGGATGGAAGAGTTTGGGATGTAGTACATGGGTCGTTATTAACTTATATGATACATGTGTCATCAGCATATGTGATGATGACAGTGTTGGGATGGGTTGGGATGTCAGCTGTATAGACTGTGTAAAGCATAGGACCTAGGATACTACCTTGAGGAACACCTGCAGACTGGGAAAAGCGGGATGTATAGACATTGTTGAGTTTTACTATAAAGTATCTATCAGTAAAGTAGGAACGGATAATGAGAAAGTATGTAGATGGTAGGAATTTTTCGGAGTTTGTACTGCAGTCCCGGGAGCCAAACTCTATCAAACGCCTGTGCAACGTCGAGGAAGACTCCCGTACAGTACATTCCGCGTTCCAATGCAGAGCATACTTCGTCTACCACACGATGGCATTGCTGTATAGTGGAATGGGAGGAACGGAATCCAAATTGGTGACCTGAGATTATGTGATTAGAATTTAGGATGGGGTACAGGCGGTTTAATGTTAGTTTTCTAGGGTTTTTCCCATGATGGGTAAAAGAGAGATAGGACGATAATGGGATGGATATTCTGGTGGCTTTTTGGGTTTGTGAATCATTTTGACAATAGATATTTTCCAAGGATCAGAGAAATATGTGGATCGGAGTACAGCGTTATATATGAAAGTAAGGAATATGATGGCTTTTCCAGGAAGAAGTTTCAAGATTTGGGATGTTATTAGGTCATGTCCAGGAGCTTTGTGGGAGGGTTATCTGTGAATGATGTTGGATATTTCTGTGGGATGAAATGCTTTAGGTGGAAGGGACATTTGGAGAGGAATATCCAGTTCTGATTCAATACATTCGATGTGGGTTGGATTAAGGATATCAGGATGTGGGGTGAAAATTTGGAAGAGATGTTGACCGAATAATTAGGCTTTTTCCTCGTTGGATTTGGACCAGGTTGGGGATTCAGTAAGAAGTGGGTGATTAAATTCTTTAAACTTCAGAAGTTTTTTGGTTGTCATCCATATTGATGTGTCAGTTGTAATATTTTCAGTTAGGTTAAGTAATTTTTGAGTTTTATATTTTCTGATTTTAGTTTGTTAGTCAATTCGGTATATTACGTTTTGTCTGAAAGAGATTTAGTGCTGTGCCACTTCGATCTTGCTCTGCGTTTATCCCTTAATAAGATTCGAATATGCTGTGTAAAGTTAATATGTCTTGAATTATTGCTTTTATTATTAACAAATGTGTTATTATTTATACTAACACATAAGTTTTTCTAAGGCTTTATCAATTTGTCTTAAGGGAAATTTTTAAGTCGAGTTTATCTTCCAGATTATCACGAAATTTGTCCCAGTCTACTCGTCCTGTAATCAGTTTAGGAGTTGAAGGTTTAGGAGCAAAGTTTGAATATAGTAAAAGCAGAACTGGACTATGATCTGACGAAAGGTCATCTCCAGGGATTTGATAATGGATTGGGAGTATGAAATCTGGGAGGTGATAAATATATCCAGGATGTTGGGACGTTCCAAGATGTAGGATTGATGGGCGAAAGGATCGAATAACTGTTGGAAGAAGAGACAAGTGATAGGATGCAGCGGGAGTCGGATGTTCGACAACCGCATGGTGTTTAGCATTGTAGTCTCCTCAATAAAGCGCGCTCCGAGGGATTGAAGTAGGCTATAAGAGAGGGAATTACCAAGAGGACATTATACAGCTGAAAATGTTAGATGGAAAGGACGAGTTGAAAGGATTACAGAAGTTGATTGAATGGCATCAGGTGGAATAGAAGGGATAAGGGAATGAGATAAAGATTTATGTATAAGGATGCAAGAGCCAGCGTGGGAAGTGTTGTCTGGATGGTCAGATCTATAAGTGATCTAGTCACGTACAATTCGATTTTGCTGGTTCCAAATCTATAAAGAATAACGAAAGTGGATATCTCTCCCTAGGATGTAGTACGGGTGCTATGTGCCTGACGTTATGACAGATTTCTTCCAGGCCTGTTTTGATGACAGACATGGGAGTGGAATGTAGACGTCTCAGGACCACTCGATACGGCTTGTCCTGTTTCAATTGGTAACAATGGAAGTCGTAGTTTTTGGAAGTTAAATGGCTATTCAATTTTTTATAGCATCGTGTTTATTTTAATGTCATTGATTCGAGAGAAGCAGCGGAAATTTTGCTGTCCGATTAGCTTTGCGATTTCTTGACCAAACGACAAGAAGTTCTCAATTTACGAAACAAAAACAGGTGGAGGCTCGGGGTCAGAAAAATCTTGATGCTTCGGAATGTTGTTTGATAAATTGTTATCGAGAATAGTATTCTTGCTGGCTGAGGTGCTTGGTGCAGTTGGCTTTGATTGTGTGGCAGTAGATTTACTCCTCGTTTTAGGTGGAGATTTTTCTTGTTCTGCTGGCTTATTTGATTTTTTCTTATTTGGTGAGTTGCTTCCCGAACCGGGAGCGGATTTTCGGAGAAGCTTTTTGAGCGTACGTTTTTTCAAGTATTGCGAGTCAGTCTCTCTGATTTCTGAAAAGGGTGTCTCGTTCTCCGAGTCTTTACAAGAAGTGTTCTTATCCAAATCCATGATGAGTGTGAGAGAGAAAAGAGAAAAAAAAAATGTTTTTAAACCTAAATATTAAAATGAAAATTATGAGATAGCTTCTTAAGAATTAAACTATTTACAAATTATATACGGATATAATATAAAATATAAAATAATTCATTTGAAGAATTAATTTTTTTTTTTTTTTTATAAAATAAAATAAGAACTATTTAAAGGGTGAAGTGATCGCGTCCGGACAGTTAGTCCACGTGCCCTCTGGATAACCCGTAAACATGGTAAGTAAACGATCACATTTATCGCCAACTCAGTCCAATATACAAAGCAAAACATGCCCAGGCCCTATCAAAAACGGCCAAATGCTCGCAAGCTTTCTAAAGACTTAGGCAAGGCTCAACTCAAAGTTATCTTTTGGAACGCAGGATTAACCAAAGATAAATTCACCGAATTGAAACGTATAGTGACAGAAAGTGATGTAGACTTATGTGCGATCGTCGAAGCAGGAGCGGCAACTGAAAAACCTGAGATGCACCGAATTCACGGATACCAAACATATTTCCTCCCAAGAGCAAGACAAGTTGCATCTGGTATTATGCTAGCTGTTAAGGCATCCATCGTTACGGATATGAAAATTAGGAATTGGCAAAATGCAAGTGATAAATCCGAGGCTCTGGAAGCAAATTTGTGGTATGGCAAACGGCACTTCCGAATATTCGTAATGTATAACCCTCCTCAAAACAGACCGGACCTCACATGGTTGGAAAGGAACTGGAATGGAGAGAGTATACTATATGGAGACCTGAATGCCCCTTCCACTATATGGGGATATAATAACACTGATACTGTAGGCAGAATATTTGAAGATTTCCTTAACTCAAACCCTGCACAATATATTCGAAATGAGACAAAACGTCCAACCTTTCTTTCTTTCACTGGCAGTACTTCCTGCCCTGATGTTGTATTGGCGCACACCTCAATCTCTGATAACATAAAACATACCCTACTACCAGCTATAGCAGGTTTCGGACACAATATCCTTGTGGTTAAATTTAATCTGAATCAAAATAATAATAGCAAGACCAAAGAACTGCAACTGCCACGATGGAATTTAAAGAAAGGAGACAGAAAGCTTTTCAGAAAATTGACAGATGAACTCATCACTGATAAATTAATCATAAACGGCAACGTAGATAAAACATATACTAATATAAAAGGAAATTTTTATAGTTGTGCCCTGAAGACTATTCTCCGAGGAACGGTACGAAAATATCGTCCTTTCTGGAATGAAGAACTGCAAAAGCTAAAAGAAGAAAGAGATGATTTTAGAAAAAGAGCTGAGAGCTCCAAAAATCATGCAATTATAAGTTTATTTAAAAGGAAAACAGCTATATTTAAAAGAAAAGTTATTTCAGCTAAACAAAACTCATTTAGAACGTTCCTACAGAAAATGGACTTTAGAAAAGATGGAGTTAAGGCACATGAATTTCTTTCAAAAATAAATAATAAATCAAACTTAGCAAACCATCCAATAACATTCGATGGGAAAACAATAAGCAAGCTAAAAGAAATAGCTAACTCCTTCTTCAAACACTATTCAAAAGTAAGCAATTACAAGCCAAAAAAAGAAATCGGAAATCCAGTCACAAACTCCACACATTGTTGTGTAATGAGTGAAGAAGATTATACACTATTCTGGGGAGGTATCCAAACGCAAGAACTAAATGATGCTCTTACTAAATCTAAGAAAGGTAAAACCGCAGGCCCAGATGACATACTGTCGGAATTTCTTATACACCTGGGGGATATGGCCAAAGAAACAGTACTAAAATTTTTAAATGATGTCTGGAAAACACATATTCCGTGTGAATGGAGGAAAGCAGAAGAGAGAAAAAAAAGGAGACATGCCGGAAAATTTCAGACCCATTGCATTAACAAGTACTTTCTCCAAGCTCTACGAGAGAATCGTTGCAGAAAGACTTGAGAAATGCATAGAGAAATATGATCTAATATCTTCTAAACAAGCTGGCTTCAAGAAAAATCGAAACACAATTGAACAAGTAGCGTCTAACACAAGAAATAAAAAACGGCTTCCAAAGAAAACAGACCACCCTAGCAATATTCGTAGATTTTAAGACGGCATATGATAGAGTTTGGAGAAAGAAGCTAGTGAGTAAGCTTGTTGACAAGGGAGTCACAGGATATCTGCTCAAGACTATATCTTCTTTCTTACATCAAAGGTTTATAAGGGTGCGATATAAAAACGTTGTCTCGACATATCGCCAAACAAAACAAGGCCTCCCACAAGGCTCGGTGCTGAGTCCCTTCCTGTTTAACATCATGATTGATGATATCACGGAACTCACTGAAACTATTCCGGATATAAATGCCCTGATGTACGCAGATGACCTCGTCATTTGGGCAACAAGTAGTGACTTTAAAGGGCTAGAAAATCACATGCAACATGTACTCAAATTACTAGAGAAGTGGGCCAATGAAAACGAGATGATCGTTAATTCCGAAAAGACGGAATTCCAACTTTTTACCCTCTCTACCAAATCACACGAGATCAATTTGAACCATAATAACGAAGAGCTCAAACGCACAGAAGAAGCTACATATCTTGGAGTGAAATTGGATAAAAGACTCTCTTGGAAAAAGCACATTGAAAAACAAATAGAACAGGCTTCAAAACGACTTTCGTTAATACAGAGGTTAGGTGGCTCAAAATGGGGAGCAACGGGGGATGTTATGGCTCTTACCTACAAGACATATGTCCGCCCTGTTATTGAATATGGAGCAGAACTTGTTATCACTGCTTCGGACGCGATATTACACAAGCTCGACATAATCCAGAATCAAGCCCTTAGACTCGTGACAGGAGGGAGCAGATCAACCCCAATATCTGCGCTAGAATTACAAACAGGCATAGTACCTCTTGAGACACACCGGGAGCAACTGGCCATTACGCTCTATGAAAGGCTAAAACGTCTTAAGATCAACTACTGGAGTACCTTTGAATCCGCACCTGAACGCCTTAAAACTCAAATTACTTTTACTAAGGCAGTGGAAGATTTGATAGAAAGAAAAGGACTAGAATTAGCTGAAAGGGAGCCACTCCCGTCATTGACACAAGTTCCATTCACCAGCCAATTTGTTGTTCACTGTGATCTTCTTCAGAATGTTTCTAAGGATACAACACCAATTTACGAACAAAAGGTTATAACCCTAGAAACCATCGGAAAACGATTTCCCGGAAAACGATTTCCAGAGACAGAATGGCTCCATGTATATACAGATGGTTCTGCCCTGGAAGCACGCAAACATGCCGGAGCTGGTGTTTATTCAAAGGAGTTTCAACTTGCCGCCCCGGTCGGAAAGGTAGCCACAAATTTTGAAGGGGAAGTGAAAGCCACTCTCTTAGGCCTTGAGATGTTAACTGAACGGAAAGACAAGAAAGTGGCTTTCTTTGTTGACTCACAGGCAGCCGTTTTGTCCCTAAAAAATGGATATAGTATAAATCCAAATGTTCCTAAATGCCATCAATATTTGAACCAATTAAAGGAAAATGGGACAGAAGTCGCTTTCCAGTGGATACCAGGCCATTGCGGGCTCCACGGAAATGATGAAGCTGATAAACTGGCCAGAACAGGTTCTGGAATGATCCAACCCGATATACCACTGACCATGGATTCAACAAAAAGAATCATAAAGCAGACCCTCCAAAGTTCACTGAAAGCGAAATATGTACAAACAATTGAAGGGAAACGATGGAGTGGATTGCTGGAAGAAAGTGGCAGGATTCCTAGAGACCTCCCTAGAGGGCAAGCCGTGGCATGCTTTAGAATGCTGACAGGCCACGATTTTCTTCAGAAGCACCTCCACCGCATCGGTGTAAAAGATAGCCCGACATGCCCTCTATGTTCCTTAGACATAATGACAGGAGAACATCTGGATGCATGTCCTGCATTACAGGACATAAGATGTTGCTTTAATGAAATGGACAGCTATTATACACGGAGAGCAAAGTTGTACTGGACTGCAAGAGCACGCATGGCTAACGAAGCAGGCGTTACTTAGGCGTAGGAAAAAAAAAAAAAAAAAAAATTAATTAATCAATGAGAATATAAAATAAAAGTCTCCTGAAAAAAATTAAAACTATAAAGAGAAAAAAAAACTTCAAGAAGACTTGGATTCGAACTGTGAACAAAGCCGAAAAATGTTAGTATACACAGAGCCGGGTCTTGACCGTGAAGTTATTACAGATAAGGTAAATCCCGTAAGGGATTACCGGCCACTTGGGCTTACCGAACGAGCACTAATTTATTACTGCTTCATTGTTAATCAATAGTTACTAACCTGAACATATGTGACATAAAATGTACAAATGTTTATATAGTCACTGTTGATATAGTCTTACAGCAGAATTTTAAATAATAACCACATTACATAGTAACAAAGACAGAGCGATGTGAATCTTCAACTGCACTTGCGGCCATCGCTTAATCTCAGTGACCGAAAAACTAACTCAAGTCAAAGTCCTCAATCCGCCTTGTTTGGGACAGTGAGGCCACCTTTTTTGTGGGAACGTGGGCTATTTTATTATATAGTTACTAGGAAACCAAGAATATGCAATTTAGAGTGATGTGAGGGCAGGTGCTCGGGAGGGGGTCTGGCCCACTGGCTACTCTCTCCCATTAAATCTTTCTCCCCCTCCATCACCCTCACCCTCCTCCAAAATATTAAAATAAATAAATACTTACTTCACTGACTCTAGATTATAAAAAAATCAAACATGAAAATAATTTAAATGGTAAATACAATTTTCCACACTTTGAATACCTGTATCTCGTCATTTGATTTACCGAGCCTGTTCGGGTCTTAAATTGTAGCATATTGAATTTTGTATAAAAATATAATTATGTTTTTTTGTCAAAAACGTGCTCTTTCATGGTCAAATGAAAAAGAACAGTATTTTCAAAAGTGATCTGGGGGGGCGGAGAGCGCCGAGGTCACAAACTTGGATTTTGCATCCCATTCATATCCCGTACAAGAAAATAAGAAGAAACCTACCCTCATTCAAAGCAACTCAAGATGTACAAGGTTACTAGGCTAATATTGGTCTGTGCGTTTAAGACATATCTAAAACAGTTATGTACCAATTTCAGTATATTAAAAAACATTTCAGAATTAACTTAAAAATGATGTATACCGATACCAATTCGTTTATTTATAGAGTTTTAACAGATGATGTTTTTGAACATACGTAAAAAATGAATCAGAATTTTGATTTCACATGTATGTTTCACACATGTATGCTTCTCAGAAGAGTATAAAAAAAAGTTCATAAAATGTAAGGCTGAACTAAATTCCAATCTAATTTTAAAACATGTGGAGTTAAGAGCAAAAATGTAAGCGATTATGACATAGAATGGTGAAAAAAAGCGTCCTAGTTAAAACAATATATTAGTTTTGAAGATTACGAACAAGTATTATTGAATTCTGCATACACGTTTAATATTAATACAATCGAGTCAGCATAACATTTTTAGTTCTGAGAATAATTTTTTATTTTTTGTTTGTTTTATTGAGTATTAATACAGTCTGCCACACTGAAGGGAATTGGTTCTAGGGCAATAGTATTCATTCACACAATATGTACATAAGAAAGGAAAATAAACAAAAAAACATATATATATATATATATATATATATATATATATATATATATATATATATATATATATATATATATATAAATAAAAAGATAAAGTAATATACAAGACAAGTAAAATAACAGATTAACCGAATAATAACAAAATAAATAAAACACATTAACACCTATGTAAAATATTTACAATAGCCTAGGGAACTCCGAATCAAGCTTTTTCCCCCAACTGTGGAAGCCAACGCAGGACTCCAGGAGATCCCAGTGCTTCTCTCCCAACCGCGTATAGTATAGTAAGCCAGTGGAGATTGATGGAGGGCACTAGAGCAACAGACACTCAGGACATGATTGAAGAATCTGGCCAGTGCCAGTACTCTAATATACATTTTTACAGAAGGTCACGGGGCTACTGCCGTTTTAACCTCCGAGGAGGATTGTAGGGATGACTGGAGGTAGATAGAGATTGTGCTACAGGATTAGGATGATGAGTGAGATTCTGGTGAAATTTGGAAAATTTGTCTGAGATTAGGTCAAGTACAGATGGGATATTAAAGTCATTGTGTAGGGTTTTATTGGTTACATAAAAGGGAGCATCGATTATTGTTCGAAGAACTTTAGACTGGAAGGATTAAATGCGTTTGATGTTAGAATGTTTTTCTGTTCCCCACAGTTCGAGTCTGTAGGTCCAGATAGGTTTCAGGATTGTCGTGTAGATTAATAGTTTGTTCTCAACTGAAAGTTGAGATTTTCTATTAAGTAGTCTATATAGTTGACCATATCGTCGGTTAAGCTGTTGTCTTTTAAGTCTGGTATGTGGGTTTCATGTTAGTCTTTTGTCTAGAAGGAAGCCAAGGTACCGAACTGTGTTGGAGAGGGGAAGTGGTATGGAGTTGAAATAAACTGGTGGACATGACTTGCGCCGAAGGGTGAAGATGGTGTGTTTGGATTTAGATTCATTTACTTGGATGCGCCACTTGTTACACCAATGTTCAATAAGAGAGAGGTGACTGTTAAGGTTAAAGGATGCTGTTTCGAGATCTGAATTGGACGATAGGATGGCCGTGTCATTAGCAAATGTTGCCAGAAGGATTTCAGGATGAGTAGGAATATCAGCGGTAAATAGAATATAAACCATAGGATAGATATGATATGATCGAAGTACCATATATAAGGACTGAGGTAGATAGGTTTTAAGCTTGAAGAGCAATCCGGTGTGCCATACCCGGTCAAATGCTTGCCCAATGTCCAGAAATGCACCCGAGCAATATTGCTTGCTTTCTAGGGCTGAGGATATATGGTCAACAACTCGGAGGCCTTGTTGGACAGTGGAATGTTGGGAACGAAATCCGAATTGGTGGGTAGGAAGGTTTTAGAATTATATACTGGGTAGGATACGTTTCAGTAGAATCTTTTTCCAAAGATTTTTGAAAGGATGGGAAGTAGGCTTGTTGGTCTATAGGAAATTGTGTTATTAGAATTTTTACTTGGTTTCAGAAAAAGGATGATGACAGAATGTTTCCATAAGAAAGGAAAGTGGATAGTTCGTAGGATACAATTGTATATATAAGTGAGGAATATGATTGCTTTGGATGGAAGTTGCCGAAGGATCTGCGGGATTAGAAGGTCGTATCCAGGAGATTTACAGGGAGATAGTTTTTGTAAATGATGTTGGACCTCAGAAGGATGTTAATCAATTAATTAATCAGTTAATTATTGATTAACTGCTTTTGGTGGTAAGGAGACTGGGATGGGTGAAAAGATGAATTCTTCTAATATTGCAGTCTGGGTAGGATGGGATCGCGGATGAGGAGTGAATGTGCAGGAGAGGTGTTTGGCGAATTCCTCAGCTTTGTCTCCATCTGACGCCGCCCAGGAGCCATCACACTTCGTCGGAGTGGATGGGACTGATAATAATAAAGTTTCTTTTTCTTCATAAGCCTGCGCATGCGCCAGCCTTTACATAAACGTTGACAGTTCGCTCTCTACAAAGTGACTTTTTAAAAAGTGTAACATTACAGTTTTTTAGTGAAAAAAAAAAGTGCAACAGATTTACTAACAGTTAACATCGAGGAGGAAAATAAATAAGGTGATTGATTACTTATTCATCACCGTGAATACTATAAACAGACTAAGGATAGAGGTAGTCAATGGGACAGCCATAATCCCTTCAGTGGCTAGCCTGCCTCCGCCCGTGTCGGTTTTGTACTGCTCTGTCTCTTTAAAGTTTGTGTAAATAATTACGTACTTACATCTACAAATTTAATCGCCTGTACTATATCAGTATAATTATTGAAAAACCTTACCATAAGCGGAATCTAGTCCAGTGCCACAACTGTCAGGCCTATAGCCACACAAAACACTACTGCCATCATATGCCTCTCTCAGTTCAAATCCCTCATCCCTCCACTCGTCACCCTTTTTACAAACGTTATGTCAAATCTAATTCCACCCCCGAAAAATCCTTAAATGACCACAAACAAATCCCTTTATATTCTCCTTTGGAATGGGAATAGTGTTCGAAATCACACTAACGAATTAACAATTTTACTAAATAACTAAATTATTGACATAGCCCTAATAACTGAAACCCCTTTGACCAGAAAACTACTATTCAACATTTCTAACTACCGAACCTATCGAACTGAACACACAATGCTACTGGTACTGCTGTCATCACCCCTCAATTGTTACTCTTACCTATCCTTGATACCCTACAGGCCACTGCAGT
Source organism: Nezara viridula (assembly GCA_928085145.1). Taxonomy (NCBI): domain Eukaryota; kingdom Metazoa; phylum Arthropoda; class Insecta; order Hemiptera; family Pentatomidae; genus Nezara; species Nezara viridula. Next base: position 208,356,693 of record OV725078.1, read on the forward strand.
CCCATTATTCCTGACGACCGGAAATTATACAACCACGTTTCCAAACTGTTAAAAAAGAAATTGGCTAGCTTCAGGTCCAAATCCTTCAATTCTCACCTCTCCTCGCACTCTACTTCTGATAACTCTCTCTGAAATTAAAAAAAAAAAAATCATAAAATACCACACCATTTTCCATCCTATCCACACCAATACCTATCCAAAACATCCATTTCCATCCAAAACAAAATCCCTCTCGCACAGCCAAAGCTAAGGAATTCCTCTCTTCCCCGATTCCTCTCTCCTTACCTCCTAAATCTGTTAACCCCACTGAGATATAATTCCAGATAAATATACTTAAACCCGGAAAATCCCCCTGGATTCGATCTCCTCACTTCCCAGATCCTACCACAACTTCCTAAAAAGGCTGTTATATTCCTTACCTACCTATACAATTGTATCCTTCGTACAACTCACTTTCATCTTATATGGAAACACTCCATAATCAGGAAGACCTCCCAATGACACTTCATCCTATAGACCAATAACACTTCTCTCAATCCTTTTAAAAGTATTTTAAAAAATCCTTCTCAAACGAATCCTACCCATACTCGAATCCCAAGAAGTCCCCTCACATCAGGTTGGTTTCCGCTCAGGACATTCCACAGTTCAACAAGGCGTTCTCGCTGTTGATCACATATCCTCTGCACTTGAAAGCAAGCAATATTGCACCGGTGCTTTTCTGGACGTAGCGCAAGCTTTCCGGGTGTGGCACGATGGCTTGCTTTTCAAACTCAAAATCCACTTAACCCAATCCTTATAGTTAATCCTAAGATCATAGCTTTTCACCGTTATTTTCAAATAATCTTCGTCACAGAACTCTCCAATCATTATCCAATAGAAGCTGGTGTTCCACAAGGCAGCGTTTTGGGTCCTGTTCTCTACATCCCCTACATTTCTGACATACCTAAAAATCCTTCCTGGCAAACATTTGCTGATGATACCGCAATCCTTTCCTCCCACGCAGAATCTGAAAGGGCATTCCTAAACCTACAAAGTCACCTTTCCTTAATTGAGCAGTGGTGCAAGGATTGGCTTATTAAAGCAAATGAATCAAAGTGTAAGCATATCATTTTCACACTCCGACGTAAAACCTTTCCGCCAATATTTATAACACTATACCTCTTTCCTTCTCTGACACAGTCCAGTACTTGTCTTCCTCCTAGACAAGAGACTGATATTGAATTCTCATACCAGACTCAAAAGGGAAGAGCTAAACCGACTTTTAGCATTTCCAAATCAAGTTCAACCTTTTCCAAATCAAATTAAACTTTTACCAAGTCAAATCAATCTTTTCCAAATCAAATTAAACTTTTTCCAAGTCAAATTCAGGCTTTTCCATTTCGAATTCAACTTTTTTTTATTTATTTAATTATCTTTAATTTTTCGATGTGTGGGTCTGTTATCGTATGAGTAGTTTTTGAAAATAACCTCCATTTTAAGATTACGTGACTGCGTTTCGAATTATTTAAGTTTTTTTTTATTTATTCGATATAAGGATGTATTTTTATGTTTCTTGAAAATGACTTTCATTTTATGATTACTCGTCTACGTGTTAGTTAACTTGTTTAAGTTTTTCGAATTTATCCAATTTAAAGGTCTACTTTTATGTTTTCGGAACCGTAGATTCTGAAAATTACCTCTATTTTATGATTAAGCCACTGCGTTTCGACTTATTGAAGTTTTTCGAATTTATCAAATATAAAGGTCTACTTTTATATTTCTGGAGTAGCAGATTTCCTCCATTTTGTAAATGACCTCATTTAAAGTTTATGCCACTGTGTTTTGGATTATAAAAGTTTTTTTTTTTTACTTTTTCGGTATAAGGATCTACTTATATGTTATCGGAGACGTATTGAAACTTTTCTAATCTTTAATATTTAAATTTATCTAATATTTAATCTACATTTTACGATTAAGCCGCTGCATCTCGATTAATTAGGCTTCATTTTGGATTTTTTCAATGCGAAGTTTCATTAATATGTTTACGAGTATGAATAAATAAATAAATATTATGAAGCTAAAGTTAAATTAACCACATAATACAAATTAAAAAGCCGAAAAGCAACTGGTAATAAATTTAACCTACCGTATTCAAATTTTTCAGCTAATTGTTCTACTGTTATAGTTATTTCTACTAATTGTTTGTTACAGGAGACGACAATGAAAAAAATCCGAAAAACTCAAAGAAATCTAAACGCGGTGGGCTAATCTTAAAATGGAGGTCGTTTTCAAAATCTACGGCTCCGGAAACATAATAATACACCCTCATATGAAAAAAATCCGAAAAACTAAAAGAAATAGAAACACGGTGGGATAATTTTAAAATGGCGGTCGTTTTCAAAATCTAAGGCTCCGGAAACATAAGAATACACCCTCATATGAAAAAATTCCGAAAAACTTAAAGAAATCGAAACGCGGTGGCCTAATCATAAACTGGAGGGTGTTTTCAAAATCTAGGGTTTCAGAAACATAAAAGTAGACCTTTATATTGGGTAAATTAAAAAAAACTTAAATAAGTCAAAACGCTGTGCCCTTATCATAAAATTGAGCTTATTTTCATAATTTACGGCTCGGAAAACATAACAATACACCCTTGCATGGAATAAATCAAAAAAACTTAAATAAGTCGAAACGCAGTGGCGTAGTCTTAAAATGGAGGTTATTTTAAAAACTAGGTACAGGACAGATAAATAATAGTCCCTAATAAATCCGAATAGGTAAAATAAATCGATATCCGTAAGTGAAAATTCTATTTAGGAGAGCATAATAATAGACTTTCATGTAGGAGGGGGGGGGACGGAATGGCTATTATTTTAAAAAATATATAAAATTTACAAAAAATTAAAACATTAATTTGAAATGAAAACAGTTGAATTTGAATTGGAAAAGGTTTAATTTGATCTGGAAAAGATTGAATTTGACTTGAAAACAATTGAATATGACATAGAAATATTACACTGAAAAAATCTAAAATGTTAAAATAAATGGATATGCAGCCTGGTTTTAATTTTTTTTTTTTTTTGTATTTTTTATATGCCTTCGATAATATAGTAAGTGGCATTCATTTTTTAAAAAAATCTAAAATTGACAAAAATTCTAAGTTGAATTTGAAATGGAAAAGATTGAATTTGAGTTTGAAAAGGTTGAATTTGAAATGAAAAAGGTTTAATTTGACTTGGAAACGGATGAATTTATTTTGAAAAGGTTAAAAGTGACTTGGAAATGCTATAGACTACTGAACAGAAACTCACATCTATCAATTGAAAACTAACTAATAAGATAAGAATGGTTGGAGGGAAATACACTGATGCAACGGTAATAGGAAAGGAGAAGGTTTTGATTACGACTGCGGTGGATTGTAAGAAATCGTGAGTAGGAAATGGAAGTTGTTGATAACAGAGTGATCGGTGCACAATGGTATGTACACATGTAGTGGTATGTAAATACACATGTCAAAGTCGAATCAATGACACCAAGTTGATGCCAGGTTTCCCTGAATCATATAAAAAAATAGTAAAATACTTGACTGATAAAAAGGCGGAATTCCATACATATCAGTTATTCCAAGAGAGAGCACTAAGAGTAGTGATAAGAGGTATCCACCCATCAACTCCCCCTGATGCAATCAAAGAAGAATTGACAGAACTGGGTTTCAGTCTCCGCCAAATTGTCAACGTATATAAACATAACAGAGAGCAACTAGGTACAAACAACAAAATAGCCCTACCACTATTTTATGTAGTCTAGAGAGCACCACTGGGGTTGATAACATCTATAAATTAAAATGCCTGTACTTTACTAGTATAGTTCACGAAAAAACATATGCAAAACGAGAAATAGTACAATGTCATAATTGCCAATCATATGGCCATACTAAAAGCTATTGCCTACGCTTACCACGATGCAGGAAGTGCGGGCAGCAACATAAGTTCGAAGATTGCAATAAGTCTAAGCAAACTCCTGCGGTATGCGCATTATGCCATAAAGATCACCCTGCAAACTACAAAGGATGCCAGACATATAAAATCTTAAAATCAAGATTACAGACAGCACCTAGACATGAAGAGACTTTCAGGACTCCCAGACCACCAAGGCAACCATCAAGATTTGAAAACAAAGAAGTCTCTTAAGCTCAAATGTTAGGAGAACTAGAACAGCATTCTCAACCTCAGACCCTGCCGCAAACTCAGCCACTACCTTATGGTTCACCATCCGAACATAATTTTTTTTTTATTACTGGATTATCTGATAAATATTAGAATCAGTCTCAATAAAGGACATTTATAATAGAGTTCTGAGAGCACATTCACACCATATTTACAAATTAATAAACAATAATAAACAATAATAAGGCTTAGCGAACCCGAAGGTTCGATGCCGACACCACCAATCGCTTGTTACACACCTCCCTCCACCGTTCGCCGTCCAAACCCAGTCCCTTCAGATCGGCATTAATGCAATCTTCCCACCTTCGCTTCGGTCTACCCCTCGGACGCTTACCATTCGGCACAGCAAATATTAACCTTTTAGGAATTCTCTCGTTACTAAGCCCAACAACTTTACAAGCCCATTTGATTCGCCGCGATGAAATTACATCAATTATATTACCCGGATACAGCTCACGCAATTCGGCGTTGTGTAGCCGTCTGAACTCTCCGGTTAACTCATCCTTCTTCGGTCCGAATATTCTACGCAATACTTTATTTTCAAAAACCTTAAGACGCTGCTCATCCCTTAATGTAAGCGGCCAAGTTTCGCATCCACAAAGAACTGTAGGCAAGATAATTGTTTTATAGATTCTAATTTTTTAGTTCTGGGACAAGAGGCGCGAACTAAGTAGTTTTGTCACAGAAAAATAACAAGCATTTCCCGCCTTCAGCCTAACCTTAATCTCTTCTTCAATTTCATTTTTTCTAGTTATCGTTGAACGTAGATACCTAAATTTATCTACCTGTTCAAACATATTACCATCTATATCGATGTCACTAGTAGTATCGCCATTTTTGCAGCTAACCATATATTTTGTTTTATCCACGTTTATTTCGAGTCCTAGTTCTTTCCCGGCTTTCATTAACGTTGTCGTATTTAGTTTTATAGTTTCAACGTCTTCGCTTAACAGTACCAGATCAACAGCATAGCCCAGCACGGATGTTGTCCCGCCCAGATCCAACCCTTTCTCGGTTCGCATTACCTCCCTAATGGCATGTTCTAATTCCAAATTGAACAGGACAGGCGAAAGTGAATCCCCCTGTTTTAAGCCCGAATTAACAAATTAAAAATTTGTAATTTTTTAAAAAAAAATTTTTTTTATTTACAAATTAAAAAAAAATAAAATAAAAAAATAAATAAGATAATTTAAAATAATATATAGCTAGGAAAAGAACAAACTAAAATATCATAGTGAAGGAATAAAAATAAATTAATAAAATAGAATTAAAATTATCTTTTTTTAAAAAAAGTAATGAAAATAAACATCTTAGATGCAGGCATACCTCTTTACACTATTTACAGTCGGCCATGGGAACTCCGAACCATACACATCCCCCCACATGTGGAGGAAAAGCGAGGCTTCAGCAGATCCCTGCGCTTCTTTCTCAACCACTTCTCTGGTATTATAATAACACATGATACGTAATACCGAACATAATAACACCCAAAAGTTCAGTCCTCACAAAATATTCTACATTCCTCCCCTTAACAATTCCAATGGCCTTACCAGCCTCCTTACATCACTCCTCTCCGAAATCTATCGTAAAAAAAAAAAAAAAAAAAAAAAAAAAATATATATATATATATATATATATATATATATAATATATATATATATATATATATATATATATATATATATATATATATATACAAATATATATATATATAAACATATACATATAAGTTGCTTTTCAATTTTGATCAGTTCATAATACAAAAAAATAAAAAATAGGAATATTTTAAGATAGGAACGAACTAATATTTTATGTACATATTTACAGTAGTATCTATATATGATTTTATGGGAACTGGATGGATAAGAAATGATTGAACATGGATTTCACTGTAGGAAGGGTATTGGATTGACTGATGTGGGAAGGGATGGAGTTCCATAGGGATGAGATTCGGATAATGAACGATTTGTCGAAAGCAGCGGTTCGGTGGGCCCTTATGTATAAAACAGAAGACCGGGAACGATTATTGCGGGAACGAACAGAGGATTTGAATTGAAGGAGCTCGGAGATATATGAGGGACGGTGGGATTGGTTGACTAGAAAGAGGAAGGATGCTAGGAAATACTTACGACGGTAGGAAGGATAAAGCCACTTTAACTCCGCATAAAAATGAGAAACAGAGACGTCCCTTGGGATCCCGAAGATGAATTGTAAAAAGTAATTTATCAAAAGATTTAGTTTTGCCTCGAGATCCCCAGAGAGGTCCCCATATACCGTACAGCAATAGTCAAAGAGGGTAAAAATTAAGGAAGTGACTAGGAGCCTACGGGTTTCAAAAGGAAATATGTGACGGGAGTAATTTAGACGTTTTAGGATGGAAATGGTACGGCGGGAAATATTGGACATATGATTTTTCCAAGAAAGCGTCTGATCAATGGTTATTCCAAGATTTTTGATGGTGGGGTGAAATTTTATGGGATTATTATGTAGGAACAGAGATGGAATAGTAGGGACAGTTTTAAGGAGGTGATTGACGCCTATTGCCTTTGTCTTATCCGCATTCAATTTCAACTTGTTTGTTCTTGCCAAGTCACAAATTCCACCTAAGTCTTCTTGAAGATTTTCTGTGGCAGATAATGGGTCGGAGGGAGGGAAGGACAGGTATATTTGGAAATCATCTGCATAGATGTGGTATTGGAAGTGAAGGATCAGGAGGGGAAGGTCATTGATGTAGATAGCAAACAGAGTAGGAGAGAGAGAAAGGAACCCTGAGGGGCACCGCAGGAGAGGAGAAGTGTGTTTGAAGGAGATTGATCTGGGACTACTACATACTGCGATCGATTGGAAAGGAAGGATTTGAACTAACACAGAACATTGTTGGATTGAGGAAAATTTTGCAATTTGGTAAGAAGGATGTTATGGTCAACTGTATCAAACGCTTTGGAAAAATCTAGAAGGATGAGGATAGTAAGGTTTTGGTATTCAATGGAGTTTTGGAGGTCATGGGTTATTTTAAGGAGGGTAGATTGAGTTGAATAGCCGGGTCGGAAGCCAGATTGGAATGGGTTGATAATGGAACCTTCCTCTAGGAAGTTTGAGAGCTGATTTTGGACAAGGCGTTCTAGTGGCTTTGAGAGGTATAATAGGAGAGAAATAGGACGGAAGTCGTTCAGTGAGGTAGAATTGGCAATTTTATTCAATGGTCGGACTAGGGTGGTTTTCCAGGATGATGGGAATATAGAGTATTGCAATGAAAAATTTTAGATATGATAAAGAACAGGGATAAGGTCAGGAAGGCTGGATTTTATTAGTTTTACAGGAATATTGTCAGGACTATAATCATTAGTGTGAGATTTTAGGATAGTGGAAAGTAATTCATCATAGGACACGTGGGAGAAAAATAAGTCTTCAGGATTGAATTTGTGATGTTTAATATCGAAAGTATGAGAGGAAGAGTGAGTAAAGGATGAGAAATGGTTATTGAGATCATCTGGAGAAAGAGAGAAGGAACTGCGATTATTGGGCTCTGGTAGTTATAGGTTACGGAGTATTTTCTATTTAGATTTGGAGTCGGGATCATTGGATAGGGCATTATGGAAGTAAGTGGTTTTAGATAGACGGACTGGTTTCCATTGCGAAGCGCCTTGAAAGACGCATAATTCACAGCTAGACGGGTTCGACGGTATTTGCGCCTTGCTGCATCTCTTCCCCTCATCATTTCCTTCTCACGGGTCAGCCAAGGTGGAGTGGGACGGCGTAAGGTTTTAGTTTTCAGAGGAGCGTGGATTACTAATATGGATTGTATGTTTGAGGTCAGGGTGGATACCATAGGATCAATGGATTTGTAGGAATATATGGTGTCCCATTGGAGAGAATTAAGGTCTGGTTGAAGGGATTCATAGGAGAGAATGTTTAAATTGCGGTATGAAACTATTTTGGGAGTGAAGGATTTTACGGGTGGGTCGTATGTAATCTGGATCAGGTCATGTGATGAAGGAAATGGAACTGGGTGTTGAGAAGAGGAAAGGATTTTGATGAGAGAGTCAGAGATATAAATGTCTAACCCAGTATCGGAAAACTGTGTGTGGTGGTGGGTAGGAGAATAAGGAACAAGATGAAGATTAAGGGAAAAAAACAGGTCGATAAGGAAGTATTTTTTGGGAGATTGTGAAAACATGTTCAGGTTAAAATCACCGGTAATGATAATATTGGTGTAGTTGGAGACCAGGCCTCGCGCGGGCTCATTACCGCGTATGAGGAGCGTCCCACGGGTGGCGGATGTGGGGATGGTCGGTGGAAATTCCTTGGAAGTTCCTCCCGGCTAAGTCCGATGGACTCGCTGACCAACAATAAGAGGGGACCTCCAGACTTGCTGGAGGGAGGGGACCTCCAGACTTGCTGGAGGTAGGGGCCCACCAGACTTGCTGGAGGGTGTGACGTAGGATTGAACGCCCTACTCACATATCTTCACCAAACACCACAAAAAGTCATGGATCTCCCTAAAGTAAAACGCTCATTATCCGGAGGTAAACCAGTCCCCCGTTCGGGCCTCCGGGTGTGGACTGCTTTAGGGGATTCATGGCGCAAGTTGAAATATAGGGATTTAAATATTGGTACGTGGAACGTAAGGAGTTTAAACACATCAGGGGGGCTAAAATCGGTCGCGAATGAGGTAAATGGGTACAATTTGGATGTCGTGGCTCTGCAAGAGGTTCGCTGGCCAGGGGAGAGCTCGATGAGGGAAGGAAAGTACACTATTTGGCACGGAGGAAGCGGGAATCATTGTTTGGGTACCGGGTTTCTAATTAGGAGTAGATTACTATTCGCTTTGAGCGACGTACAATTCTTTAGTGATAGAATTTCGGTAGCTACATTTAAGGGACGTTGGTTTAAAATCGCATTAATAAACATACATTGTCAGACCGAAGACAGTGACAATGAAGTCAAAAGTGAATTTTACGATAAACTCGAATGGGTTTCTGATAAACTACCGCGAAACTACATGAAAATAATTGTAGGTGACGCGAACGCAAAGGTAGGAAGGGAAGAAGTTTATATGCCGACGATTGGTAAAGAAAGTTTGCACGAATATAGTAATAATAATGAGATCCGTCTGATAAACTTTGAAATCTCGAAAAACCTGATAATTAAAAGTACGACGTTTAAACATAAGGATATTCATAAATATACTTGGACATCACCGGATTCGCTAACACGAAATCAAATCGATCATGTCTTGATACTACATAGCTGGCAAAGCAGTATAATTAATGTACGGTCTTATCGCGAAGCAGAATGTGGGTCGGATCATGAATTAGTAATCGCGAAACTTCGACAAAAACTTAATATAAAAAAGAGAAAAGAAAACCGTTTCGATTTTCAGAATTTTAATTTGGAAAAATTAAAAAATCCATCAATTAGAACCCAATTCTAGCTAGATGTTAAGAATAGGTTTAAAGCTTTAGAGCTTCCTGACGAGGACCACGAGCATATTGACAAGTTATGGATAGAGATCAGGGATAATATTAAAGCGGTCGGTAACTCGTGTCTAGGAAAAAAGGAAAATAAGAATAACAAACCGTGGTTCGATGAAGATTGCTTAAACATGTGTGAAAAAAGAAAAGCCGCTAAATTAAAAGCTCTAAATAATCCTAGCGAAGACAATCTGGAATACTTCCGAATCTCAAAGAACGAAACGACAAAATTGCTCAAAAATAAAAAAAGGGAGTATCTTAAAAATAAAATAATTGAAATAGAAACTAATAGAATCGAAAATAACGTAAGAGACATGTACAAAGGTATAAACAGATCACGTAAATATGTAGGGCCCGTAACGTCTGGAATTAGGGATGATAATAACAATATTCTGACCGATCCGGTTGACATATTGAATAAGTTTAAGGACCACTTTGACAATATTTTAAATACGGGAAATTATGATCTGTGTCCCCCTTCCGAGTACCAGAGTGCTGAACCGTTTATAGAAGGACCAAGTAAAGAGGAAGTTGAAGTAGCTATCGGAAAATTAAAATCCTATAAAGCAGCGGGAATCGATAATATTCCTACTGAACTAATTAAGGCATGCGGGGAAGCTGGAGTTTCTAAAATACATCGGTTGGTTAAAAAGATCTGGGTGAACGAGAAATTACCTGAAGAATGAAAAGAATCTATTCTTATTCCGATTCACAAAAAGGGTCCGAGGACGGTTTGTAATAACTATCGAGGAATTTCACTCCTTCCGGTATGTTATAAAATATTCACTTTAATCTTAACCAGTCGATCAAATCACGGAATACGCCGAGGAAATTATCGGAGACTACCAATGCGGATTTAGACGGAATCGTTCGACAATTGATCAAATATTTTCTTTACGGCAAATATTAGAGAAAAAATTGGAGTATAACGGTATTGTTCACCAGCTGTATATAGATTTTAAAAAGGCTTACGATTCTATTGACCGCCAGAAACTGTATAATATTCTAATCGAACAGGGGATTCCAAAAAAACTAGTAAATCTAGTCAGGATGTGCTTGACGGAGACACTCAATAAAGTTAGAATCGGTAATAATTTGTCCGAAAAATTTGAGGTTCGTTCGGGTTTAAAACAGGGGGATTCTCTTTCGCCTGTCCTGTTCAATTTGGCATTAGAACATGCCATTAGGGAGGTAATGCGAACCGAGAAAGGGTTGGATCTGGGCGGGACAACATCCGTGCTGGGCTATGCTGATGATCTGGTACTGTTAAGCGAAGACGTTGAAACTATAAAACTAAATACGACAACATTAATGAAAGCCGGTAAAGAACTAGGACTCGAAATAAACGTGGATAAAACAAAATATATGGTTAGCTGCAAAAATGGCGATACTACTGGTGATATCGATATAGATGGTAATATGTTTGAACAGGTAGATAAATTTAGGTACCAAGGTTCTACGATAACTAGAAAAAACGAAATTGAAGAAGAGATTAAGGTTAGACTGAAGGCGGGTAATGCTTGTTATTTTTCTGTGACAAAACTACTTAGTTCGCGCCTCTTGTCCCGAAACTTAAAAATTAGAATCTATAAAACAATTATCTTGCCTACAGTTCTTTATGGATGCGAAACTTGGCCGCTTACATTAAGGGATGAGCAGCGTCTTAAGGTTTTTGAAAATAAAGTATTGCGTAGAATATTCGGACCGAAGAAGGATGAGTTAACCGGAGAGTTCAGACGGCTACACAACGCCGAATTGCGTGAGCTGTATCCGGGTAATATAATTGAGGTAATTTCATCGCGGCGAATCAAATGGGCTTGTAAAGTTGTTGGGCTTAGTAACGAGAGAATTCCTAAAAGGTTAATATTTGCTGTGCCGAATGGTAAGCGTCCGAGGGGTAGACCGAAGCGAATGTGGGAAGATTGCATTAATGCCGATCTGAAGGGACTGGGTTTGGACGGCGAACGGCGGAGGGAGGTGTGTAACAAGCGATTGGTGGTGTCGGCTTCGAACCTTCCGGTTCGCTAAGCCTTATTATTATTATAGTTGGAGACCAGGTCAATAATGGAAGATTCAAAGAGGTTGTCAAATGGAACACAAGGAGGGCGGTAAACTACGGCATACCACAGAGGAGAGGAAAGAGAGGATATTTCAACGAACATGTATTCTATGTGAGGAAAATCATGATAAGGAGACTGTAGAACGATTTTGTCCTTAAGACTGTCATGGATATATAATCCAACACCACCTCCCGTGCGATGCGATCTATCGTGACGTAGAAAATCAGGGAGGATGCTATAAAAAGTTTTAGCCAGGTTTCAGATACTGCTATTATGTGGTAAAAATTGTTAAGGAAATGTTTCTGGTTTCATCGTAGTGTGCAATAAGGAATTGGGCGTTGATGTGACAGGAATTCAGAATATTAGTCATTAAAATAGAGTTGGGAAGTGGAGGTTTGGTGAAAAGGGTCGAGGATAAAGGATAGGATATAACATTTTCTTAATCAAATACTCCATTTAAAAATATTTAAAAAATTGTAGACATAAAATAAAAGTTGAAGTGAAAGCAATGAATCTCCAATAATTCGAAATAAATATTCTGTTGAATATAAGTTATAGCATAAGTAAATATAAATATGCCCTTGTTTTAAATACACTAATACATTTTTGTAAATAACCAAATAAAGTTGTAAATCATTTATACAAAAATAAATAATGCTGAAAGTAAAAAATCTGGTGTGTCCACTCCACTCAGAAATGTTTTTATCGAAAATTGAACTAAATTTATTTTTCTGAAAATTGATCAACAAAAGATTTGAGTACGATTTATTTAATAAACTAAAGCAATGAAACCGACTTAAGGTAGATCAGTGTACAAATTTCAATATTCATTTCAATTATTCTCTTATTCACCCCTTTCTGACACCAGGAAATGAACTAGTAATCTTTCATTGGTAATTGAATAGCTGCAACTTCGTTAATATTTGTCCAAAATGAACGATTTATATATGGCTTTGTAGGGAATTTCATTACCTTTCAAACGATAGGCTTAACGGCTTTTTTTCGGAAAAAAAGTAGAATAAGCTGTATCATCGCTAATACTGGTTCGATTCAGATGCTTTTTTTGTTTTTGTTTTGGTGGTAATTTAAATACTTTTCAAAAGTTTTATTATAAATTTTACCGTATAATATGTGCTTAGGGAGTTAGGCCCCATAAAATTCCCTTTTCTTTAGAACTTTTTTTTCTGAATTTATTCGGGAATTTAGTCTATAAACGAAAATTGAAAGAAAATCATGATTAGAACATCATAGAAAAGTTTCATCAAAATCGTTAGAGCCGTTTTCGCGCTACAGTCTATAGAAAACATGTTTTTCATTTATTCGCGCAAGCTATCGCGCATGGAGCAACAAATTTCTGTTACATGCATCAGTAGTCAAAATCTTACAAAATAAAAAAAGAAGCAACAAAATCGGTTCAGTAGGTCCCGAGAAAATCTTGGCACAGACAGACCAATGGCTAAAAATGTGTTTTTCGGACTCAAGGGGCTGTGAAACGTATAGATCGGTCGAAAATCGCATGTCGGAAATTTGACCTGATTGCAATACTTTCCTTACCTGGTAAAGGTATAGTTCTGCGCATGCGTTAACCCTGCACAAATACTCTTTATTTCGTCTCTTATAAAGTGAATTTATTATCAGTGAAATAATTCATGTTATATGTGAAAAAGTAGTGTGAACTGTTAAGTTAACAATTAATTTGAAACTGGACATAAATAAGGTGAGTAATCACTTATTTATAACGGAATTGTGAACAGTGTAAATAGACCTGAGGATAGTGATAGATAACAAGCCGGCCATATACATTCGCTAATCCGACCAGTTGGCTGCTGCCCTTCGGCGGAATCACATCTACGTTACTCAGAATTCTACAAACTCGCGTAATATATACGTAATTGATAAAGGACATTTTTTTGCAAATTATTTCATTTACCTCTAATTAAATTAATATGGGATGCGATATTTTGACATGGTAATGTCGAGCAAAGGTAGCAATCGAACTTTAAGATCTAGGAGTCTCGATACCACAAAGAGTTCACCTATCAAGAAAAGGGTTAGACGCTCTAAAAAAAATACCAAATATGTCAACACAAGCTATATCAATACAAGGTACGTTAGAAGAATCGCCCTTTTTTACAGCTAATCCATTCCAAGTGTTGTCAAACACACAGAATGAACAAATGGAAGCAGTACCCATCCCTAGTGAACCTAAACCTCCACCAATATTCGTTAGAAACATAAAAAAATTTCAATTAATGTGTCTACAATTAAATAATATAGAGGGCTCTGGTAAATACTTATGCCAAAGCCGCACTAATGACACGAAATTAATGCCTGACACCCTAGATACGTACAGAAAAATTGTCAAGTATTTATCTGACACTAAGGCGGATTATCACACATATCAGCTGCGCCAAGAGAGAGCGCTCAGGGTGGTGATCAGGAGATTACACCCATCAACACCGCTGGATGTAATTAAAGAAGAACTAACTGAGATGGGGTTCCGTGTTCGCCAAATAGTGAATATATTCAAGGAAGATAGAGAGCAGCCTGGCTCAAAAAATAAAATACCGCCCCCACTATTCTTCGTTGACCTTGACCGAACGCCACAGGTCGAAGACATCTACAAGGTCACACTCCTTTACTACACTAGCGTTGTTGTAGAAGAGCCCTACACTAAGCGCGACATTGTACAATGCCATAACTGCCAGGCTTATGGTCATACGAAACGCTATTGCCACCACATTCCTAGATGTGTCCGGTGCGGTGATCAACATAAAACAGAGGACTGCCAGAAGTCCAGAAGAACACCAGCAGTATGCGCTTTATGCCATCAAGAGCACCCAGCGAACTACAAGGGTTGCCAAACATATAAGGAACGAAAAGCAAGAATTTATTCAGCTCCAAGAGAAGAACGGCCACCCAGGCCATCAAGACAACCCTCTAGAACTGTAAATACAAGAGTGTCCTATGCTCAGATATTTAAAGGAGACACTGCACCCACACAAACTCAGGCCCTGCCTCAAGAAACTCAACCTCGAGTATTCACATCTCAACCTCAAGACCCTTATCCCATCTCTGAACCTAGGCCTAATAACCAGACATTCATTCCTCCTCCTCCCAATGCCACTGACCTCACAAGCCTATTGACTTCTTTCCTCTCTGAATTCAGATCACTCATCACTCCTCACATTTCGTTACTTCTCAATGTTGTATCCAACCTCATCCCACTGCCGAGAAATCCTTAAATGTCTCCAATCAAATCCCTCTCCGTTCTCCTTTGGAATGCGAATGGTATTCGAAATCACACCAACGAGTTAACAATATTATTACAGGACAAAAACATTGATATATCATTAATAACTGAAACTCGACTTACCAATAAACGACCACTTAACATCCCCAACAATCATATCTATCGAACCGACCATCCTGATGGAACAGCACATGCTGGCACTGCCATAATTATCCATCAATCTCTTTCACATCACCTATTCCCTTTGCTAACCCATAATTTCCTACAATCCACTACCGTGATAATCCAAACTTCTCCTTACCCAATAGCAGTAGTCGCAGCATACTCCCCGCCTAAAATACCTATCTCAAAATCCCAATTAACTTCCTTCCTTAACTCCTTAGGACACCACTTCCTTCTAGGTGTAGCCTAAAATACCTATCTCAAAATCCCAATTAACTTCCTTCCTTAACTCCTTAGGACACCACTTCCTTCTAGGTGTAGACTTAAATGCTAAACACCAGCAATGGGGAGCCAGAACCACAAATTCCCGAGGACGAACATTGCTATCTGCACTAAATTCCCATCACAGCAAGATCCTCTCACCCAATTCTCCCACATACTAGCCAACAGATCCTAACCGCAATCCCGATCTCCTAGATTTTTTCATCCACAAAGGTCTAGGGTCCCTTAATTATTGCATTTCAAGACTTGATGATCTTTCCTCAGACCATAGTCCCCTAATCCTAACGGCCTCCACATCACCAATTCCCAAATCACCTCCAACTTTATTTATCAGGGGGCCAGTTAACTGAAACCTCTTCCGTCAAATACTGGATGATAATAATGACCTCAGAGTTTCCTTAAAAACACCTGCAGACCTAGATAAAACAGTATATTCCATGACTACCTTGATAAAACAAGCAGTTTGGACTGCATCTTCACCAGATCCTTCTAAAAAATACCGCAAAATAAATCCTCTACCCCAAGACCTACTGGACCTTATTAATAGAAAACGATGCTCTAGGACCATCTGGCAAAGAAACAGGCATCCTGATGATCGGAAATCATATAACTATTATTCCAAGCAGGTAAAACAAAAACTGGCTACGTTTAGATTCCAATCCTATAATTCCTATCTTTCCTCACTATCTGCAAGTGATAACTCCCTCTGGAATGTAACAAAAAAATCCTTAAATTCCAATCCATTTCCCATCCCCTCCGCCGTGATGATGGTTCCTGGGCTTCATCAGATGAGAATAGAGCAGAAGAGTTTGCTAAACATCTATCGTACACATTCACTCCTCATCCTGAACTCCATCTCTCCCATATTGCTTAAAGTTAAAGAATTCCTCTCTTCATCGATTCCTCTCTCCTTACCTCCTACAGTTGTCAACCCTTCTGAAGTCAAATTCCTTTTAAAGAACCTAAAACCTCGCAAATCTCCAGGACACGATCTCCTTACTTCCCAGATCCTCAGACAACTTCCCAAAAAAACAATTATGTTCCTTTCATACCTATTCAACTGTATCCTCCGCACAACCCACTTTCCCCTGGTGTGGAAACACTCCATAATTATCCTCTTTCCTAAACCAAGTAAACCTGTTAATTATACATTATCCTATAGACCGATAAGCTTACTTCCGATCCTTTCCAAAATCTTTGAGAAAATCCTTCTCAAACGCATCCTGCCCATACTCGAATCCCACAATATCCCTTCCCATCAGTTTGGGTTCCGCTCAAGACACTCCACTGTCCAACAAGGCCATCGCGTTGTGGACCACATATCCTCTGCACTTGAAAACAAGCAATATTGCACTGGTGCCTTTCTGAACGTAGCTTTCGACCGGGTGTGGCACGATGGCTTGCTTTTCAAGCTCAAAACCCATTTACCTCAACCCTTGTACCTAGTCCTCAAATCTTACCTTTCTCCAAACATTATCCAATTGAGGCTGGTGTTTCACAAGGCAGTGTCTTGGGCCCAGTTCTCTATATCCTTTTCACCGCTGACATCCCTTCAAGTCCTGATACCTTCCTAGCAACATTTACTGATGATACTGCCATCCTATCCTCCCACTCGGATCCTCTAATAGCGTCCCGGAACCTGCAAAGACACCTCTCCTTCATTGAGCAGTGGTCCAACAACTGGAGCATCAAAATTAATGAATCATAATGCAAACATGCAACTTTCACTCTTCGACGCAGATCCTGCCCTCCAATCCTTTTTAATTCAATTCCTCTTCCCTACTCAGACACAGTCCGATACCTTGGCTTCCTTCTGGACAAAAGACTGACTTGGAACCCACATACGAGACTTAAAAGACAAGAGCTTAACCGACGATTTGGTCAGCTATATAGACTACTAAACAGAACATCTCATCTCTCAACAGAAAACAAATTATTAATCTACAAGACCATACTGAAACCTATCTGGACCTACGGACTTGAACTGTGGGGGACAACTAAATCATCGAATATCAAACGCATCCAATCCTTCCAGTCCAAAGTCCTTCGAGCAATAGTCAATGCTCCATATTATGTCACGAACAAGACAATACAGTATGACCTTAACATCCCATATGTCCATGATATCATCCCATCCAGATTCTCCAACTTTCACCAGAACCTCATTCATCATCCCAATCCTCTAGCGCAATCTCCAGCTCCGAGCATCCATACCATCCCCCTCGAAGGTTGAAACGGCAGTGGCCTCGAGATCTTTTGTAAATATACCTTTGGAGTCCTGGCAATGGCCAGCTTCTCCACTCATGTCCTGAGCGCCTGTGGCTGTAGTCAGTCTGTCAGTCTCCACTGGCTTCTAATACTAGTGATGCGGCTGGAAAAGTGGCACTGGGATCTTCCGGAGTATTGCTTTGCCTTCCACGTGTGGGGGGAAAAGCCTGGCTCGGAGATTCTTGGGCGAATTTATATATTGTATATAGTTATGATTGTGTTTAGAAGTTTTTATTTTATTTTATTTGTTTATTTTTATTTTTTATTTTTATTTACCTTCTTCATCAGTCTTGTTTATTTACTTCTTATATTTATATTTATTTCTTTATTATTTGTATATATTGTATGAATGAGAACTTTTAGCCCTAATGCTTATAGCCCTCCAGCAGTGGCTGATTGTATTATTATTCAATAAATAGATTAAAAAATAAAAGAAAAAAAAAGTATATTTAGGAAAGGAAAAAGATTAAAATCAAAACATTTCTGTCGAGAATAAAAGTATACAAAAATAAAAAAAGCTTCGATAAGAATAAAACAATTAAAAAAGCTACATTTATATAAAAACAAAAAAAACCTGAAGATGAAAAAAATAAAGTAAAAATATTTCTGGCAAAAATAAATCTATATAAAAATAAAAAAGCTTCAATATAAATAAAAAAATAAAAAAAAGCTAAATTTACATAAAAATCTAAAAAAACCTGAAGATAAAAAAATAAAGTAAAAATATTTCTGGAGAGAAAAAATAAATTAAATGCAAACTCAGGGTACTTGTAAACAACGTTCAGCTGAATACGTCGTCACTCGGTTTTCCTATAATCACCGGTGGGTATCCATCTGACTGTCTGCAGCGATTTTCCCTCCACTAAACCAAACATATTTTATTTTTGCAGTCAATTTCTTCTGCCTGGCTAACTAATAGAGGTGTTTATTGGTGGGCGTCATGGCTTCACTTACATATACACGGTGCGGGTCATTCCCTCCCCAGCCTAGATGTTGTTTGGAGAAATTTCTCTTTTGTTCTTCGCTGCCGCACTAACTCATCTTTCACCGTCTAACAAATCTTGCAATAGTTGGGCCTTGTGTCACTTCCTGCTTGGGCTTAAGTCTTACGGCGTGATCAAGATTTTCCGGACTCAGCTTGAAGCCCAGACCTTCTCCGATGCTAAGAATTGTACCTGTTACAGTTTCACCCGGCTTCTCCGGGATGCATCTTATTTCTATTGCATTTTTAAGTTGAGTTTGTTCCGTAAAGTTTAGTCGGCTTTCAAGCTCTTTTCAAATTGTCAAATTTTTAACATGGGTTTTCTGATCTTTTAAGAGTGTTTATATTTTTAATAAACGGTCCATGTTCCCAAATGAGAATTCCGACAGCTTCTGTGGGGCTTCTTTTATCTCCTTCAGTTTGTATATCACTTGAAATTTGGACTTCAATTAACTGACTTCCTCGGTCAGCCCTCTCAGTAGGCCAAGAATATTACCAGACTCAGCAGCTGGAAACGTAACCGATGATAACTCACAATCGCTACATCTCCATTTTTTACTAGTCTCTTTTAGGCCTTTTAAGTTATAGGTGTAGACCTTAATGCCAAACATCAGCAATGGAGATCCAGAACCACGAATTCCCGTGGGCGTTAATTCCCATAATAGCAACATCCTTTCTCCTGATAATCTTACGTACTGGCCAACAGATCCTAACCGTAATCCTGACCTCCTTGACTTCTTCATTCACAAAGGTCTAGGGCCCCTAAATTTCTCAATTTCACGGCTCGATGACCTTTCCTCAGACCATAGTCTGCTAAACCAAACCCTTTCCACATCTCATATCCCCAAATTATCTCCTCCCTCATTCATCAGAGGTCCAGTCAACTGGAAACTTTTCCACCAAACAATAACAGATGCAATGCACCTCAAAGTACCCATAAAAGCTCCTTAAAACCTAGATAATGCAGTGAGTTCCTTCATCACCTTGATCCAACAAGCAGTCTGGACTGCATCTTCACCACTACCCTCAAAAAAATCTCTCAAAAATAATCCCTTGCCCCAAAACCTTACCGACCATATTAAATCCAAACGTCAATCTAGGACACTCTGGCAAAGAACCAGGTATCATGATGATCGGAAATTATATAATTACTATTCCACACAGGTTAAAAAAGAACTGGCTACCTTTAGATCCCAATCTTACAATTTCTACCTTTCTTCCCTCTCTACCGATGACAACACCCTCTGGAAAGTGACCAAAAAAATCCATAAATACCAATCTATTTCCCACCTACTCCAACGAGATGATGGAACCTGGGCTTTGTCATATGAGACTAGAGCGGAAGAATTTGCCAAACACCTATCCAAAACATTCGTTCCCCACACTGAACTCCATCCCACCCACAATGCTGAAGTTAAAGAACTCCTCTCTTCTCCGATTCCTCTTTTCTTGCCTCCTAAAGCTGTCAACCTCTCTGAGTTCAAATTCCATATAAACGACTTGAAACTTTGAAAATCCCCTGGACGCGATCTCTTTACTTCCCAGTTCATTAGACAGTTTTCCAAAAAAGCAATTATTTTCCTCACATAGCTGTATAGTTACAACTCACTTTCCTCTGATATGGAAACACTCCATTATTATCCTCTTCCCTAAACCAGTTAAACCTATTAATAATACCTCATCGAGACCAATAAGCTTAATTCCAATCCTCTCAAAAATCTTTTAAAAAATCATTCTCAAACGTATCCTACCCATTCTCGAAACCCACAATATCAAAATATTTCATGAGTAATTTTGAAAATTACTCATGGCTCAGCTTCCAAGAGTGATCACTCGTGACGTCACTGCTCGACATTTACTCGAGTAAATGCCCAACACCGGCCTAAAATACTCCGAACACCTGACTTGTCTGAGGGCCTTTGGAGTTTCTGAATCGATATTAAATTAACTTGGGCGGGTGACACTTTATTTTTCGAAAACTTGTGTCCTAGGTACTTTACTGATTTCGCACCTCGACTTTTTTTAACTTTTGGGAATAAATCGATATCAGGGTCGTCTCATAGGTTTTCGGGGGCGGTTTTTATGAAAATGATATCCAATTTGAGATTATGCCCCCCCGGGCCTCGACTTTTTTTAACTTTTCGGATTAAATCAATATCAGGGTCGTCTTATAGATTTTGGGGGCCGCTTTTTACGAAAATGATATCCAATTTGAGATTGGGCCCCCCGGCCCTCGTTTTTTTTTCTTTTGGGATTAAATCGATATCAGGGTCGTCTCATAGGTTTTGGGGGGCGCTTTTTATGAAAATGATATCCAATTTGAGATTGGGCCCCCCGGACCTCGACTTTTTTTAACTTTTGGGATTAAATCGATATCAGGGTCGTCTCGTAGGTTTTCGGGGGTGATTTTTATGAAAATGATATCCAATTTGAGATTGGGCCCCCCCGGGCCTCGACTTTTTTTAATTTTTCGGATTAAATCGATATCAGGGTCGTCTTATAGGTTTTGGGGGGGGGGGGCTTTTTACGAAAATGATATCCAATTTGAGATTGGGACCAGCGGGAATCGACTTTTTTTACCTTTTCGGATTAAATTGATATCAGGATCGACTCTTATGTTTTGAGGGGCGCTTTTTATGAAAATGATATCCAATTTGAGATTGGGCCCCCCGGCCCTCGCTTTTTTTTAACTTTTGGGATTAAATCGATATCAGGGTCGACTTATAGGTTTCGGGGGGTGCTTTTTATGAAAATGATATATAATTTGAGATTGGGCCCCCCGGCCCTCGTTTTTTTTTTCTTTTGGGATTAAATCGATATCAGGGTGGACTCTCATATTTTAAGGGGCGCTTTTTATGAAAATGATATCTGATTTAAGATTGGGACTCCCAGGCCTCAACCTTTTTTTAATTTTTCGGAATAAATCGATATCAGGGTCGACTCTTATGTTTTGGGGGAAGCCCCAAAACTCTCAATATCAAATCCGAAATAATTTTCATAAAATGCGCCCCCCAAAACATAAGATTCGACCCTGATATCGATTTAATCCCAAAAGTTAAAAAAAGTCGAGGTCCGGGTGGCCCAATCTCAAATTGGATATCATTTTCATAAAAAGAGCCCCCCAAAACCTATAAGACGACCCTGATATCGATTTTATCTGAAAAGTTTAAAAAAGTCGAGGCACGGGGGGGCCAATCTCAAATTGGATATCATTTTCATAAAAAGCGCCCCTCAAAACATAAGAGTCGACCCTGATATCGATTTAATCCGAAAAGTTAAAAAAAGTCGAGGCCCGGGGGTCCCAATCTCAAATTGGATATCATTTTCATAAAAAGAGCCCCCTAAAACCTATAAGACGACCCTGATATCGATTTAATCCGAAAAGTTAAAAAAAGTCGAGGCCCGGGGGCCTCAATCTCAAATTGGATATCATTTTTATAAAAAGCGCTCCTCAAAACATAAGAGTCAACCCTGATATCGATTTTATTCGAAAAGTTATTGATATATTGAATAAATCGGAAAGGTGAAAAAAAAATTAGGTCAAATAAAATAAAAAATTTTTTTTTTTCAAAATTACTCATGGCGTGAAAATTTTTCATGAGTAATTTACTCATGGAGATAACATTTTTCACAAGTGATTTACTCATGAAGGAAAAATATTTCATGAGTAATTTGGAAATTACTCATGGCTCAGCTTCCAAGAGTGATCACTCGTGACGTCACTGCTCGACATTTACTCGAGTAAATGCCCAACACTGGCCTAAAATACTCCGAACACCTGACTTGTCTGAGGGCCTCTGGAGTTTCTGAATCGATATTAAATTAACTTGGGCGGTGACACTTTATTTTTCGAAAACTTGTGTCCTAGGTACTTTACTGATTTCGCACCAAACAGACATTTTTCTATTTTCAGTTTGAAACCTTCAGTGATCATAACTTCTAAAGCCTTGCTAATATGCTGAAGACGGTCTTCCCAATTCCAAGAAAAAATTAAAATATCATCAATGTAGTTTATGCAGAAATTGTCCAGGTTATTTCTTCTTATAATGTTGGATAGTATTCTCTGGAATATAGTGGAAGCATTTTTAATACCAAACGGGAGAACTTTAAACATAAATTTTCCAGATTTCGTAATAAAAGAGGTCTTTTCCCGATCTCGCTCACGAAGCGATATGCACCAAAATGCAGAATTGATGTCCAAAACGTTGATGAATTCACAATTAGCTACTCTATCAATTACATCTTGAATAGTAGGAAACGGGAAACATTCAGGAACTACTAATCTGTTTAGCTTTCGGAAATCTATGCAGTGTCGAGATTTCCTCTTCTCTTCCTTTTTGTAGGCCAGTGTGACGGGCGAAGAAAACTGGGAGTATGATTCTTCGATGATCCCAGCTTGCAAGAGTCCTTTTATTTGGCTTCATATTTCTTCGTCATCTGGGATAGAACATTTATAAGGGCGAGAAGTGACAAACTCATCTCTGATTTGTTTTATTTCTGCTTCTCGTGAATGAACTTTACCTATGTCCAACATGTCTTTAGCAAAAATATGTTGATATTTTTTTAGTAAATATGAAATCTGTTTTTTGTGCTCCTCTTGTTCAATATGTTGTACACTTCTTAAGTTCTTACAAGTTGCTGTATTCGGGTTTTGAAGAGGACCGTATGTCTCAATCTGATCAAGTTTTGACCGTGTTAAATTTATATTTCTATCTATTCTATCAGAAGAGAGTCATCTTCTGATGTTATGATTTTTGTGTCATTGGTACGTTGCAAAATTCTTAGATTCTCATCTTGTAGTAATTTAGTAGTAAGGCTGAGGACACAACCTTGAAGGACACCGTTGAACTGTTCATGATTATCGGATAATTCGCCTCCTATTTGAACTCTAAAGTGTTGGTGCGTGAGAAATCGCCTAATATAGTTGTACATTTGGCCTCTAATTCCTACGGATGATAATTTATTGAGGATTATGGAGTGATTTATATTATCAAAAGCTTTTTTCATATCGAAAAAATGGCTATTGTTTGTTGTGCATTGATAAAAGTATATTGCGTCTCGGTTTCTAATGCAACTAAATCATCTAATGTGCATCGACGCTTACAGAATCCCGATTGAAAAGGTTGAATTAAATTGCTGTTCTCCATTATCCACATTAGTCTTTTATTAATCATCCGCTCCATTAATTTACTTCAGCAGCTTGTGAGAAATATAGGGCGATAGCTGGTTGGTAAGCGTTTATCATTTTCGCTTTTCAGGATAGGAATGACAACTGAATCACGCCATTTATGGACATAGACATGATTATAATATCCGAGCAACCATTCCAGTGTATTACCTGGGAGGTTTTTTTATCATGTCATAGTGGACCAGGTCAGGATCAGGGGTTGAGCCTTTAACAGTTCTTAATATGTTTTTGAGTTCCCACATTGAAAATGGGAGGTTGTAACATAATAATTTATCGTCGATTGTCCTCACAGTGTCCGTGTATTCCGAGCTTGTATTATTTCTTCCGGAGCTATATATTTCAGGAAAAAAAAAGTTGCAAATGCGTTTGAGACAGATAGAGGATTGTCAGACAGTGGTCCATTGACCAAAATAGTATAGCGAGACTAAAGGGAAGTTTTAGTGAATTTACGGATTTTGTTCCGAACGTCAGTTGATGTGGCAGAGGAATTAATGGAGCTTATAAATTTTTTCCAGGATTCGGTCTTAGACTGATTAATTATTTTTCTACATATAGCACGCAGTTTTTTTATATTCTATTAAATTTTGAGAGGTCATATATTTCTGGAATTTTTTGTAGGCTTTACGGCGATCTTTAATGGCTTCCTTGCAAACATCGTTAAACCAGGCAACAAGCGGTCTTCTTGGTGAGCCTGAGGTCATTGGTATTGATGCTTTAGCCGCCTCTATGATCGTATTCGTGATAGTTTGAAGGCTGCTTTATCGATATTCATTTGATACGGAGGAATTTGAGGTGACGAGGCTAATGAAGAGAATAAAGTCCAGCCAGCTCTATTTAGAACAAATCTCGGTTTTATTCGAGTGGGATTCGTTATGTTGAATTTTATGAGTATTGGAAAATGGTCACTACTATATAAATGGGGAAAAATCGTCCAGTTTGTAATCGCAAATAACGAGGGATCGCAGAGTGACAAATCCAGAGTTGAATAAGTGGCATAACTTGCGCTGAGAAAGGTAGGTTCTCCGGTGTTGAGTAGAAGAAGATTAGAAGGGTCTAAAAAATTTTCAATTGCTTTATCTCGCGTGTAAATGTTTTGAGAGCCCCATAAAGGGTTGTGACCGTTCAGATCCCCAATAAAAAGAACTGGACGAGGCATTTGGTTATAGATATCCTGTGTGCAGGGTGAAACGGAGTATCCTAAACCACATCCAGGCAGATGAAGAGACCCCGTGGGAAACGGTCAAGGAAAGACTGAAGAAAGCATACGGTGGTGGTAGATGGACTACAGAAGAAGACATCTACCAGATGTTCCGCGAGGTGAAGTCTTCAGGGCAGTCCAACGGACAGTATGCGGCAACACTCGTAGCTCACTACAACCGGATCACTGAGAAGATGCGGGAAACAGCTGGCGCTCCGGAGGTGGTTGCACCTTCTTGTCCACTATACTGAAGGTGCAACTGGCGAAAGAAACTGGAAAGAAAGATGGCTTACACCGGGAACGTTCGTTTATTGAATGCGCCCAAGAAATGGTAGATTCCAGTGTTCGAGATGAAGAAGCCCGGTTAGAGGTGGAGGAACCAGGATGGAACAGAGTGGTCTTTAGGAGACCTAGAAGTACACCAAAGACCTGGAGAAGGAGAGAGCCCGCATACAACGGGAGAGAAAAGACCACCGGAGCGGAACGAAGACCAGGACAAGGTAGAGCAAGAGGTAGCCAACGGAGAGAGGACAGGAAATGCCTCGGTTGTGGAAAGAGCGGACACCTGGTGGCACAGTGTCCCCGCACGAAATGTTTTGAGTGCGAGACTGAGGGACACATCGCGAGGCAATGTCCGTACATATATTCCAGAAGAGGCTCACAAAGAATTGAGCCGATGGAGGTAAATGCCCAAGAGTTGAGGAGATGAAAGATACACTCAAGGAGGAGTGAGTCATCAAGAGACTCGTCGGAGGAATCCATGGCCAGAGAGACAGGTGAGGAGATAGAGGTCCCAGTAGGCCGGGAGAACGAGAGGAGCAGAGGAAGAAGCAGCGGAAGAAGTGGACGCCGGCAAACCGTGGAGAGGATCTGAGGAGAGTGTCAGGCGAGGGGTGACCGCACGCTAGTAAGTTATAACATCAGAGGTAAAAACTGCTGGTTACCTCGGAATGCCAGGTAGACACCGGGAGTTCTAATAACATCATGACGCGTGGAATGTTGGAGAAGCTGTACGGTGGAGAGAGGACACTCCAAGTCAAGGTATGTAATTGTAAGCTAATCATCCTGGGTGGCCCGTGTACACCTATGTACAATATTTACATTCACCCAGGGGACTCTGAGTCATGCCTTACTACCCGACGTGGAAGCCAAGGCAGGACTCCAGGAGATTCCAGTGGAAAATGATGGAGGGCACTCAGGACATGACTGAAGAATCTGGCCAGTGCCAGTACTCTAATATACATATTTACAAAAGGTCGCGGGGCCACTGCCGTTTTAACCTCCGGGGAGGATTGTAGGGATGACTGGAGCTAGATAGGGATTGTGCTGCAGGATTTGGATGATGAATGAGTTTCTGGTGAAATTTGGAAAAATTTTCTGGGATTAGGTCAATCACAAATGGGATATGAAGGTCATTATGGAGGGTTTGTTGGATACATAGAAGGGAGCATCGACTATTGTTCGGAGGATTTTAGACTGGAAGGATTGAATGCGTTTGATGTTAGAATGTTTTGCTGTCTCCTACAGTTCTATTCCGTAGGTCCAAATAGGTTTCAGGATTGTCTTGTAGAATAATAGTTTGTTGTCGACTGAGAGTTGAGATTTTCTATTCAATAGTCTATATAGTTATCCGTATCGTCTTATAAGTTGTTGTATTTTATGTCTGGTGTGTGGGTTCCATGTTAGACTTTTGTCTAGAATAAAGCCAAGATACCAGACTGTGTCGGACAGAGGAAGTGGTATGGAGTTGAAGTAGACTGGTGGACAGGAATTGCGTCGAAGGGTAAAAGTAATATGTTGGGATTTGGATTCATTTACTTGGATTCGCCACTTATCACCCCAGTGTTCAATAAGAGAGAGGTGATTTTGTAGGTTTAAGGATGCTATTTCAGGGTCTGGATTGGAAGATAAGATGGCTTTGTCATCAGCGAATGTTGCCAGGAGTGTTTCAGGATGAGTAGGAATATCAGTGGTAAACAGAATGTAGAGGACGGGAACCAAGACGCTGCCTTGAGGAACTCCCGCCTTGATTGAATGACAGTTGGAGGATTCTGTACCATAGCGTACTTGAAAGGAGCGGTCAGAGATGTAGGATCGGAGGATAAGATATAAGGAATAGGGTAGATGGGATTTGAGCTTGAAGAGCAGTCCAGCGTGCCATACCCGATCAAAAGTTTGCGCAATGTCCAGGAATGCCCCCGAACAGTACTCTTTGATTTCTAGGGCTGAGGATATGTGGTCAACAAGTCGGAGTCCTTGTTGGACAGTGCAATGTTGGAAGCGAAATCCGAATTGGTGGGTTGGAAGGTTTTGGGATTCTATTATGGGTAGGATTCTTTTCAGTAGGATTTTTTCAAAAATTTTGGAAAGGATTGGGAGTAGGCTAATTGGTCTATATGATGATGTATTATTGGAAGGTTTGTCAGGTTTCAAGAAAAGGACGATGGTGTAATGTTTCCATAAGAGAGGAAAATGGGTAGTTCTTAGGATGCAGTTGTATATGTATGTGAGGAATATGATTGCTTTGGGTGGTAGTTGATAAAGGACCTGAGGGGTTAGAAGGTCGTATCCAGGAGATTTGCGGGAAGATAGTTTTTGTAAATGATATCTGACCTCAGATGAATGAACTGCTTTTGGTGCTAAAGAGTGTGGAATTGGTGATGAAAGGAATTCTTCTACTATTGTAGTGTGGGTCGAATTGGATTCGGGATGAGGAGTAAATGTACTGGAAAGGTATTTAGCGAATTCCTCAGCATTGTCTTCATCAGACGCCGCCCAGGAGCCATCACCTCGACGGAGGGGATGGGAAATATTATGGGTTTTTAGGATTTGTTTGGTGATATTCCAGAGGGAGTTGTCGTGAGCATAGAAGGAGGTAAGGAAGGAGTTAAAGGATTGGGATTTGAAGTTGGATAATTCTTGCTTTAGTTGTTTACAGAGATAGTTATAGGAGCTGCGGTCAGTGGGATGTCTGGTACGTTGCCATAACAATCTGGCACGGCGTTTGGTATGGATTAGGTCGAGGATGTGATGAGGTAATTTATTTTTCTTTGGAGTTCTAGGGGAATGATTAGGAGAGGAAGCAGTCCAGACTGCTTGTTGAATGATGGTGGTTAAGGAATGTACAGCATTGTCAAGGTCTTCTGGGGTTTTCAAGGTTATTCTGAGGTCAATTTGATCGGAAAGGATTTGATGGAAGAGTTTCCAGTTGACTGGGCCTCTGGTGAAGGACGGTGGAGAGGGTTTAGGAATAGGAGCTAGTGATACTTGGAATATTAATGGACTGTGGTCTGAGGAAACTTCATCAAGCCGTGCAATGGAATAGTTTTGGGGACCTAAACCACTATGGATGAAGAAATCAAGGATATCGGGGATTACGGTTAGGATTAGTGGGCCAGTAGGTAGGTGAGTTCGGGGGAGCGAGATTGAAATGTTGGGAGTTGAGTGCAGACAGCAGTGTTCGACCTCGAGAATTCGTTGTTCTTGAACCCCATTGCTGATGCTTGGCGTTTAAGTCTGCACCCAGGATGAAATGGTGTCCTAAGGAATTAAGGAAGGAACTAAATTGGATATTAGAGGTGGATTGGTTGGGAGGGCAATACGCTGATGCTAGGGTAATAGCAAATGAGAAGGTTTTGATTATGATAGCAGTGGATTGTAGGAGATCGTGAGTAGTTAATGGGAGTGGGTGATGAGAGAGGGATTGGTGTACAATGATTGCAGTGCCGGCATGAGCTCTACTGTCTGGATGGTCAGAACGATATGTTGAGTACTAAGGTATATTTAAAATTTGTTTTTTTGTCAGTCGAGTTTCTGTAATAAGGGCTACATCGACGTTCTTATCTCGCAATAAAGCTGTTAGTTCGTCAGTGTGGTTTCTAACACCATTCGCTTTCCAAAGGAGAATGGATAGGGGTTTGATGGAATTCATTTAAGGATTTTTTAAAGGAGAGATGAGGTGAGATACGAGATTTGTAAGGGGAGATATCAGTGGGGTGACGAGGGATTTGAATTCGGTGAGAAAAGATGCCAACAAACTGGTAAGATCAGTGGCTTGTGATGGAGGAGGAATATAAGTAATGTGATGTTGATGAGGTTGTTGAGAGTTTTGTACATTAGGAGGGATAGGGTGTTGGAGTTGGGATTGGAGTTCCTGTTTCGGTAGAGCCTCACATTTATCAGTCAGGACTCTACCCCCTAGTAACTGAGAATAAGAGACTCTAGAGTCTACTATTTTAGCTGGCCCTCTTCTGGGTGTAGAAGTTTTTTCCGTGTTCAGGGGTTTACGAAATTTATTTTTGATGTTTTTATACACCTGGCAGCCCTTGTAATTAGCAGGATGTCCTTCTAAGTATAAAGCACTTACTGCAGGAGTAGTTTTCAATTTCTTGCACTCACCAGTCTTGTGCGACTCTCCGCATTTCACGCATCTTGGGATGTGGTGGCAGTATGTTTTGGTGTGTCTATAAGCCTGGCAATTGTGGCACTGGTCGATTTCTCTTTTAGTATATGGTTTTTCAACCTTGACACTTGTATAATATAATCTGTTGATTTCATATATTTTTTCGACTCCTGCTGAGGGTTCTAAATCGATGAAAAATAGAGGCAATGCTATATAAGGATTTGGGGTAAAAAAGGGTGATTCTTCCCTCATATCCTGAGATGTACCCGGTTGAGATTCAATATTATCTGTTGCTGTAGGTGGAGTAGCAGGTGGCGTCATTCTATTCGATCGAGGAGTTTTTTTTTCGCAGGTGAAGAACGTGGTGTAGATCCGACAGAGCGCGATCACGTTGTTGCACCCTTAGAAGACATGAGTTGGTGATAAAATCTCATAACATGTCAGAAGAAAGTGAGGGAAGAAAAAAATTAAAGAAAAATTGAAATGAGAAATAAAATTAAAACACGCTGCGTGACCTTGATGTTGTATCAGAGTCGCTATAGGACCTCCCTTCCCAAGTGAAGGCTCAAGGCCAACTGACTACGTTGGGCCAGGTATTTGGGTCGTGCGATAAGGGAACTGGCCTCTATACACCGGTTTCACTTCGCACAACAACAGTACTCACTGTGGCATTAGTATATATTATGGTCCAGGTGTTTAGTTAACACACAGTCACAATTTTATCAAAAAGTAGCACCAATTTCCTAACAAAAAGTTAATATCTCTAAGAGACGAGGTGACAGCAGTATTTCGTAATCTAGCGCATGCGCAGAACTCGCGACCTATAATATATGACGTTTTATATATACTGACAGGCAAAAAATTCCACCTACTTGATTTTTTCATGTTTTCATCTAAAAATATTTCTGCCACTTGTAAAAAAAGTTGTATTTGTATATAATAGATATAATAGATAGATAGATAGATAGATAGTAATACATAGTATTTCTAGATAATACTTAGTATTTATGGAATTTTATAATCTTTTTTATCTTTAATAATCAAAATGTGATTGGGTATGAAAGATAAGAGAATAAAAAAATGAAATATAGACATTGATACCGAATCCCATCGTGTTAGTATAAGTACGATCTATAATATACAACGTTTTATATATTTTATGAAAGAAATTCACTATCGCTGTATCATCGTACTATCATTTTTCCCTAACAGAAGAACCTAATACAACCAGAAAACTAAACTTCATGATCCTAACAAGAATGTTACTAGAAATATGTATTATTTTAAGAAAATTTGCTAAGTACGCAATAAAATTATCTGTAGTATTTACATACCTCAAATTACTTAAATTAGATTTCATCGTACCTTAATCATTCAATTCACATCTATCATTATCTTTATATAACTTCATATACTTTTTCTGTTTTACCTTTATTTCTGTCTTTTTTTTTTTTTTTTAAGTCACCAATAATATTTTGCTGAGCTCCGAGTCGGGCCTTTTCCCCAGTAAAGACTGAGAGAGGGCACTAATGCCACATACGCTCATGACTTGAGTGGAGAAGCTGGCCATCACCAGGACTCCGATGACGTCTTTACAAAAGATCTCGAGGCCACTGCCGCTGCAACATTCGAGGAGGATTGTAGAGATGACTGGAACTGGATAAGGATTGTGTTAAGGGATTAGGATGATAGGTTAGGATCTGATGAAAATTTAAAAATCGGAATAAGGTCAAGGACATAAGGGATGTTAAGGTCATGATGTAAGGTTCTGTCCGTAACATAATAAGGAGCATTGACTATTATACAGAGGACTTTAAACTGGAAGGATTGGATGCGTTTGATGTTCGAAAATTTAGTTGTCTCCCACAGTTCAAGTCCGTAGGTCCAGATGGGTTTCAGTACGGTCTTGTATATTAATAATTTGTTTTCAATTGAGAGGTTAGATTTTCTGTTAAGTAGTCTCTATAACTGGCTAAGTCGTCGGTTAAGCTCTTGTTTTTTAAGTCTGATATGTGGGTTCCATGTTAGTCTTTTGTCTAAAAGGAATCCAAGATACCAAACTGTGTCTGAGATGGGAAGAGGTACTGAGTTGAAAAGGATATGTGGACAGGATCTGCGTAGGAGTGTAAAGGTTGTACCATTGCTCTATTAGGGAGATGTTTCTTTGAAGGCTTAGGGATACTGTTTCAGGGTCTGGGTGGGAAGATATAATGGAGGTGTCGTCAGCAAATGTTGCTAGAAGGGTATTAGGATGGGCTGGAATGTCAGCTGTGAAAAGGATGTAGAGAACTGGGCTCAAGACACTGCCTTTCGAAGGGATAAGACGTGCCTCTCTGGTTGCTCACAGATAAGAATATATACATTTATATTAATTTCTCTCTCTTATAATTTTTCACTTTTTATTTTTAATTACTATAAGGTTATATTTATTTTATTTTAATAAAATATAAGGATATATTTATTTTACATCATTTCATCTATTTTTTTCTTTATTACTTGATATTTTAATTACTTATAGTACGTTTTATACTTCTATGGGGGATCCTGTAGATTTAAATAGCCCAAAGGCTAAACGAAAACAACCTCGGGGTCGCCTTAAATTTGAAGCAGAAAATACGAATGGTGCGATCCCAATTAGCCCATCCTTTTTAATAATAGAAAGATCGGATGATCAAAATTTTCAAAAAGTATCTCCATTCTTAATAAATAAGTTTTATTCAGGTTTGGTGGGAGACTTAAAAAATGTAAAAAATCTAAGAAATGGCACATTACTTATTGAAGCCCAAAACAGTAAACAATCGGAAGAATTATTAAAATGTAAAAATTTTGGTGGACAATTTCCGGTTGAGGTGTCCCCCTACAATACCTTAAATTACATTAAAGGGGTGATTCGATGTTACGACCCCCAGTTTCTTGAGATAAATGAAATTAAAGAAGAATTATTTCCAACGATAAATGATATAATACGTATTAAAATAAAAAAAGAATGGAAATGAAATATTGACAAATTCTTATATCGTCACATTTCCTACATCGAGAATTCCGGAAACAATCAAGATAGGATTCCATACGGTCAAGGTACAGAATTATATCCCTAATCCCCAATGCTGCTTCAACTGCTTATCTTTCAGTCACCCCTCGAACGTTTGTAAACAACAAAGCAAATGTATACAATGTGGGGAAGCAAAACACGAAGATAAGCTCACATTATCTTCAGTACAAGCCCAGCCCACTGAGCAAACTGCTACCTAAATCACAACTCGTTAGATCGTCGGTGTCCTATTTTTATAATACAGAAAGAAATAAAAACCATCCAACCATAAACAAAATATCCTTAAATGAAGCAAAAAAATTTATAAAGAACAGAATCCAACACAGTTTGCTAGATCGTTTGCTGAAATTACAAAACAAAATTCAAACTATATCGAAAAGAAAGACATTAGTATTCAAACAAATTCATTATTTAATTTTGGAGAAAACATTTATAATACCACTAATACAGCTAACACTATAAATAACCATCAACAAACAACAACAAATCCTATCCACTCCCTATC
>OV725078.1:208390223-208489609 GCA_928085145.1 Nezara viridula
CGTGCCAGATTATTATGGCAACGTACTAGGCACCCCACCGATCGTCAATCCTTTAATTATATTTGCAAAAAAAATTTTTTTTTTTAATTATTAAAACACTTTATTCAGAAATATTACAATTTGTCACAGTTAAGGACACTTATAATAGAGTTCAGAGATTGCATTCATACCGTATATACAAAAATATAAATAAATAAAGTAATAACAAAAGAATAAGAAGAAAGAACAAAAGAGTAAAGAAAAAAAAATATATATATATATACACATAAGTAAATAAAAATAGAAATAAAAGTAAAACAAACACCTTATATAAAACATACATTATTTACAATTTGCCAGGTGATCTCCGAACCAATCCTGTCCCCTCCACATGTGGAGGGAAAAGGGAGGCTTAGGAGATCCCTACGCCTCTCCCTCAGCCACTTCACTGGTATTTTAAACCAGCGGAGGATGAGTAAGAGCGCTACAGCCACAGACACTCATGACTTGAGTGGAGAATCTGGCCATTGCTAGAACTCCAAAATATCCATATTTACAAAAGGTCTCGTGGCCACTGCCGCTTTAACCTACGAAGGGGATTGTAGGGATGGGTGGTGCTTGATAGGGATTGTACAACGGGATTTGGGTGATGAGAAAGGTTCTGGTGAAATTTGGAAAATTTGGCTGGGATAAGATCAAGAATAAATGGGATATTAAGGTCATGGTGTAGGGTTTTATTGGTTACATAGAAGGGAGCATTGACTATTGTACGGAGGACTTTAGACTGAAAGGATTGAATGCGTTTGATGTTAGAAAATTTGGCTGTTCCCCATAGTTCTAGTCCGTAAGTCCAGATGGGTTTCAGTATTGTCTTGTAGATCAGTAATTTGTTTTCACCAGAAAGTTTAGATTTTCTATTCAGTAGTCTATATAGCTGGCCATATCGTCTGTTAAGTTCCTGTCTTTTAAGTCGAGTATGTGGATTCCATGTTAGTCGTCTGTCTAAGAGAAAGCCAAGATACCGGACTGTATCTGAGAAAGGAAGCTGGATGGAGTTAAAATAAACTGGTGGGCAGGTATTACGCCGAAGGGTGAAGGTAATGTGTTTACATTTAGATTCATTTACCTTAATGCGCCATTTCTTACACCAGTGTTCAATCAGGAAGAGGTGCCTTTGTAAGTTTGCGGACGCTGTTTCAGGATCTGAGTTGGAAGAAAGGATAGCAGTGTCATCAGCGAAAGTTGCCAGGAGGGTATCGGGATGGACAGGAATATCAGCGGTAAAGAGAATGTAAAGGATGGGGCCCAAGACGCTGCCTTGAGGAACGCCAGCCTCAATTGAGTAACAGTCGGAGAATTCGGTGCCACAGCGAACTCGGAAGGAGCGGTCGGAAAGATAGGATCGGAGTACTAGGTATAAGGACTGTGGTAGATGGATTTTAAGCTTGAAGAGTAATCCGGCGTGCCATACCCGGTCAAAAGCTTGCGCTATGTCCAGAAATGCACCCGAGCAATACTGCTTGCTTTCTAGGGTTGAGGATATATGGTCAACAACTCGGAGTCCTTGCTGGACAGTGGAATGTTGGGAACGAAATCCGAATTGATGAGTAGGAAGGTTATAGGATTCAATTATAGGTAGGATTCGTTTCAGTAGGATCTTTTCAAAAATTTTTGAGAGGATTGGGAGTAGGCTAATTGGTCTATAGGATGCTGTATTGTTGGAAGGTTTGCCTGGTTTCAAGAAGAGGACGATGGTGGAATGTTTCCATAAAAGAGGGAAGTGGGTAGTTCGTAGGATGCAATTGTATATATATGTAAGAAATATGATGGCTTTAGATGGAAGTTGTCGAAGGATCTGTGGGGTTAGAAGGTCATATCCAGGAGATTTGCGAGGTGTGATTTTCCGTAAAAGGTATTTGACCTCAGAGGGATTAACAGCTTTAGGTGGTAAGGAGAGTGGGATAGGTATTGAGAGGGATTCTTCTACTTTTACTGTGTGGCTGGGATGGGATTCTGGATGAGGAGCGAAAGTATAGGAAAGGTGTTTGGCAAATTCCTCGGCTTTATCTTCATCAGATGCTGCCCAGGAGCCATCATCTCGTCGAAGAGGGTGGGAAATATGATGGGATTTGAGGATTTTTCTGGTGATATTCCAAAGGGAATTATCATGAGCAGAGAGTGTGGTGAGGTAGGAATTGAATGATTGGGATCTGAAGGTGGCTAATTCTTGTTTTAATTTTTTACAGTGATAATTGTAGGAGTGGCGGTCGGCTGGATGTCTGGTACGTTGCCATAATAATCTGGCACGGCGTTTTATGTGGATTAGGTCAAGGAGGTGTTGAGGTAAATTATGTTTCTTAAGGATTTTTGAGGAGTGATCAGGGGAGGAAGCAGTCCAGACTGCTTCTTGAATTTTGGTAGTGAAGGAATGTACTGCATTGTCCAGGTCTTCAGAGGTTTTCAGGGTTACTCTGAGGTCAATTTTATCGGAGAGGATTTGATGAAAGAGTTTCCAGTTAACTGGGCCTCTGATGAAGGACGGAGGAGAGGGTTTAGGAATAGGAGCTAGTGATACTTGGAGTATTAATGGGCTGTGGTCTGAGGAAAGCTCGTCAAGACGGGCAACGGAATGGTTGAGAGCACCTAAACCATTATGGATAAAGAAATCGAGGATATCGGGATTACGGTTAGGATCAGTGGGCCAGTAGGTAGGTGAGTTGGGTGGAAGAAGGGTAAAATTTTGGGAATTGAGTACAGACAGCAATGTTCGACCACGAGAATTCGTGGTTCTTGAACCCCATTGTTGATGCTTGGCGTTTAAGTCTGCACCCAAGATGAAATGATGTCCTAAGGAAATGAGGAAGGAACTAAATTGGATATTGGAGATGGGTTGGTTTGGAGGGCAATACGCTGATGCAACGGTAATAGGAAAGGAGAAGGTTTTGATTACGACTGCGGTGGATTGTAGGAAATCGTGCGTAGGCAGTGGGAGTAGGTGATGGGAGAGGGATTGGTGCACAATGACTGCAGTACCGGCATGTGCTCTACCGTCAGGATGGTCGGTACGGTAAGTTATG
This sequence comes from Nezara viridula, assembly GCA_928085145.1. Classification (NCBI taxonomy): domain Eukaryota; kingdom Metazoa; phylum Arthropoda; class Insecta; order Hemiptera; family Pentatomidae; genus Nezara; species Nezara viridula. The sequence continues at coordinate 208,393,280 of OV725078.1, forward strand.
TATTGTGGTATTTTTAGGAGCTGTTTTTTAGTCAGCCGAGTTTCCGTTATTAGGGCTACGTCTACGTTCTTGTCTTGTAGTAAGGCTGTTAGTTCGTGTATGTGATTTCTAACACCATTCGCATTCCAAAGGAGAATGGATATGGGTTTGATGGAAGTCATTTAAGGATTTTTTAAAGGAGGGATAAGGTGAGATACTAGGTTAGTGAGAAGTGATATCAGTGGGGTAACAAGGGATTTAAATTCTGAAAGAAAGGATGTCAATAAGCTGGTTAGATCTGTAGCATTAGGCGGTGGAGGAACATATTGGATTTGATGTTGGTGAGGTTGTTGTTGATTAGGTACATTAGGTGGGATAGGATATTGAGATTGGGGTTGAGTTTGTTCTTGCGGCAGGGCCTCACATACATTAGTCGGGTCTCTAGCCCCAAGTAGCTTGGCAAAAGAAACCTTAGAGTTCACAATTTTAGCGGGTCCTCTTCTTGGTTTAGGTGTATCATCAGGGTCCCTGGGTTTCGTATATCTCGCTTTAAGATTTTTATAAATTTGGCAGCCTTTGTAGTTGGCTGGATGACCTTCCAGGCATAGGGCACAGACTGCTGGTTCTGTAATTGGTTTATTACACTCGCCAGACTTGTGTGTTTTACCACATTTCACGCAGCGTGGTAAGTGGTGGCAATAAGACTTGGTGTGGCCATATGCTTGGCAATTATGGCACTGGATGAACTCTCTTTTTGGGTACGGTTTTTCGACCTTTACGCTGGTGTAGAAAATTCTATTCACATCGTATATTTTCTCGATCCCAGGCGATGGCTCTAGATCGACGAAAAATAAGGGCAATGGGATTTTATTCTTTACACCTGGTTGTTCTTTATTTTCTTTTAAAACATTGGTTATCTGACGTATTTTGAACCCTAACGCCGTTAACTCTTCTTTAATCACTTCTATTGGGGTTGAGGAGTGTAAATTTCTTATTACAACTCGTAGTGCTCTTTCCTGTTTCAACTGGTATGTGTGAAAGTCCGCATTTGTGTCTGTTAAATATTTTACGATTTTTCGGTACGCTTCAGGTGTGGCCGGTATTATTTTTGTATCATTTATTCTGTTTAGGCATGTATAGCTACCTGGGCAGATTTTATTAAGTTGAGTACACAACAACTGGAAATTTCTCAAATTTTTGACAAAGATAGGAGGTGGGCGTGGTTCTCGAGGTATAGGTGCATCTTCCATTTCTTCCCTGTCATTTTCAAGCACCTGGTATGGATTAGGTGTAAAAAATGGAGATTCCATTTCTTGTGAAGACGTACTTGGCAGTGGTTGAGACACAGATACTTGAGTGTTCGCTGGAGGAGTTCCGGGGGGTGTTAATCGCTTACTACGACGTGTTTTCTGTTTAGGCGGTGAATTACGTGGGGTAGAGCCAACTGAATGAGACCTCTTAGTTGACATTACTTGGTGGTAATATCGCAAATAAAAAAAAAAAAGAAAGGGGGAAAAAAAATAAATAAAACTACGTCTGCGTGTTATTACAATGGATGAACCACCGGCTGAGAACCAGCCAGTTACGTGGCAGAGCCATTGTTGTTGTTTTGATGTCTGCTTAACTAGTTTTTTTTAAAAAGTAAAACTGAGCACTTATTCTACTAAAAAATAGTAAAACTGTGGGACACGACGTGAAATGTGGGTATTCAAATCAAGCGCATGCGCAGAACTGCAAAAAAAATAAAGCTAGAATTGGCCGCCTTCAGAACCCAATCCTTCTACTCCTACCTTACTTCCCTCTCTTTTCATGACAATTCTCTATGGAACATCACTAAAAAATCCTAAAACCCCATCAAATACCATATACTCTCCATCGAGGTAATGGCTCTTGGGCAGTGTCTGACCAAGATAGAGCCGAGAAATTCGCCAATCACCTTTCCCTTAAATTCACCTCTCATCCGGAATCCAATCCCACCCACACGTCAGCAGTAGAGAAATTTCATAATTCACCTATCCCACTCACCTTACGGCATAAAGCAGTTAATCCTTCTGAGGTCAAATACCACTTACAAAAACTACCTACCCGCAAACCACCTGGATACGACCTTCTTACCTCTTAGATCCTTAGAATACTACCTCCTAAAGCTGTCATATTCGTTGCGTACATATACAATATTATCCTACGAACCAATCACTTTCCTCTTTTATGGAAACATATTATATTATTCCCAAAATCAGACAAACCTCCCAACAGCTTAACTTCCTACAGATCCATTTGTCTACTTCCAATCCACTCGAAAATCCTTCAAAATATCCTGATGAAAAGAATCCTGCCCTTTATAAAATCTCAAAATATTCCTTCACACCTGTTCGGATTCCGTTCCCAACACTCTAAAGTCCAACAAGGACTATGAGTGGTCGATCATATTTCCGCAGCTCTGGAAAGCAAGAAATATTGCTCGGGTTCATTTTTGGACACAGCTCAAGCTTTTGACCGAGTATAGCACGCCGGGCTTCTTTTCAAACATAAAAACCATCTTCCTTAGTCCTTATACGTTGTCCTCCGTTCCTACCTCTCAGATCGTACCTTCCGAGGCACTGAATTTTCAAATTGCTATCCAATTGAGGCTGGTGTTCCTCAAGGTAGCGTATTGGGTCGCGCCCTTTACATCCTCTTTACCAATATCCTTGTCCATCCCGATATCTTCCTGGCAACTTTTGCTAATGACACCGCCATTCTATTATCCGACTCAGATCCTGATATAGCATCCTTAAACCTTCAAAGACACCTCTCCCAGATTGAGCACTGGTGTAAAAAATCGCGTATTAAAGTAAACGAATCCCAATGCCAACACATCACCTTCACGCTCCGCCGCAGTTCCTGTCCACCAGTACACTTTAATTCCATCCAGCTTCTTTTCTCAGACACAGTCCGGTACCTTGGCTTTCTCTTAGACAGACGACTAACATGGAACCCTCATACTAGACTCAAAAGACAGGAACTTAACCGACGATACGGCCAACTATACATACTACTAAATAGAAAATCTAAACTCTCTACTGGAAATAAAATACTTTTCTACAAGACAATACTGAATCTACTAGGACTTACAGACTTGAGCTGTGGAGAACATCAAATTTTTCTAACATCCTTCCAGTCCAAAGTCATTCCAACAATAGTCGATGCTAGTTTCTATCTAACCAACAAAACCCTACACCATGACCTTAATATTCCATGTGTCCTAATCCTTATCCAAGCGAAATTCTCCAAATTTCACAATGAACCTTACCCATCATCCAAATCCCTTTGCACAACCCCTAACCACCCCTAACCAGCACCCATCCCTAAAATCCTCCTCGAAGGTTGAAGCGGCAGTGGCCCAGAGACATTTTGTGAATAATTGTACATTGGAGTTTTCGCAATGGCCAGATTATAGGGATATATAAAGATATATAAAACAATATTTCCTTGACAATTTTTACCACATCATAGCAGTATCTGAAACCTGGCTAAAACCTTTTATCCCATTCTCCCAGATTTCCTTACCAGATTACTCGTTCCTACGTCACGATAGATCGCATCGCACGGGAGGTGGTGTCAGATTTTAGATCTATGACAGTCTTAAGGCCAAAATCCTTCTACAGTCTCCTTATCATGATTCTCCACACATAGAATACATGTTCGTTGAAATCTCGTCTCTTTCCTCTCCTCTGTTGTATGCCGTAGTTTACCGCCCTCCTTGTGTTCCATTTGACAACCTCTTTGAATCTTCCCTTATTAACCTGGTCTCCAGCTACACCAATGTTATCATTACCGATGATTTTAATGTGCTTTCACAATCTCCCGAAAAATACTTCCTTACCGACCTGTTGTTTTCCCTTAATCTCCATCTTGTTCCTTATTCTCCTACCCACCACACGCAGTTTTCCGATACTTGGTTAAACCTTTATATCTCTGACTCTCCCATCAAAATCCTTTCCTTTTCTCAACACCCAGTTTCATTTCTTTCATCACATGACCTGTTCCAAATTACATACGACCTACGCGTAAAATCCTTCACTCCCAAAATAGTTTCATACCGCAATTTAAACCTTCTCTCTTATGAATCCCTTCAACCAGACCTTAATTCTCTCCAATGGGATACCATATATTACTACAACTCCATTGATCCTATGGTATCCACCCTGACCTGAAACCTACAATCCATATTAGAAATCCACTCTCCTCTGAAAACCAAAACCTTACGCCGTCCCACTGCACCTTGGCTGACCCGTGAGATAAAGGAAATGATGGAAAGAAGGGATGCAGCAAGGCACAAAAACTGTCGAACCCGTTTGACAGCTGATTATTCGTATTTTAAGGATTTTCGCAATAGAACCCAATCCACAATTCGACTTGCTAAAGTCACCCACTATCATAATGGCTTTTCCAATGCTCCCGATTCCAAATTCAAATGGAAAATACTCCGTAACCTATCTCTACCAGAATCCAATAAACTCAGGTCCATTCCGGTGACTCCAGATGATCTCAATGATCATTTCTTGTTCTTCACTCACAATTTTTCTCCTACTTTCGATAACGATTTCAATCCTGAAGACTTCTTTTTCTAACATTTGTGACCTACGATGAATTATTTTCCCCTATCCTAAAATCCCATACTAATGATTATGGTCCCGAGATATCGCAGTAAAACTAATAAAATACAGCCTTCCTGTCCTTATTCCTATTCTCTATCATATCTACATTTTTTCATTGTAAAACTCCATATTCCCATCCTCCTGGAAAACCGCCCTAGTCCGATCTTTAAATAAAATTGCCAATCCCACCTTACTGCAAGACTTCCGTCCTATTTCTCTCCTATCCAACCTCTCAAAGCCGCTAGAACGCCTTGTCCAAAATCAGCTTTCAAACTTCCTAGAGGAACGTTCCTTTATCAACCCATTCCAATCTGGCTTCCGACCCGGCTATTTAACGCAATCTGCCATCCTAAAAATAACCCATGACGTCCAAAACTCCATTGAACACCAAAACCTTACTATCCTCATCCTTCTAGATTTTTCCAAAGCGTTTGACCATAACATCCTTCTTATCAAATTGCAAAATCTTCCTCTATCCAACAGTGTTCTGCGTTGGTTCAAATCCTTCCTTTCCAATCGATCCCAGTGTGTAGATCCCAAGGTTCCATCTAAGAACCTTCCCCTCTCTTGTGGTGTCCCTCAGGGTTCCTCTCTCTCTCTCATACTCTGTTTGCTATGTACATCAATGATCTTCCCCTCCTGATCCATCACTCCCAATACCACATCTATGCAGATGATTTCCAAATATACCTGTTCTTTCCGCCCTCCGACTTATTATCTGCCACAGAAAAACTTCAAGAAGACTTAGGTGGAATTTGTGACTGGGCAAGAACAAACAAGTTGAAATTGAATGCGGATAAGACAAAGGCAATCTTAATAGGCTCCAATCACCTCCTTAAACCTGTTCCTAATATTCTAACTTTGTTCCTACACAATAATCCCATCAAATTTCACCCAACCATCAAAAACCTTGGAATAACCATTGATCAAACGCTTTCTTGGAAGAATCATATATCCAATATTTCCCGCGGTACCATTTCCATCCTAAAACGTCTAAATTACTCCCGTCACCTATTTCCTTTTAAAACCCGTAGGCCCCTAGTCACTTCCTTAATTTTTCATCACTTTTACTATTGCTGTACGATATATGGGGGCCTCTCTGAGGATCTCGAGGAGAAACTAGAACGTTTTATAAATTGATTTGTACGATTCATCTTCGGGATCTTAAGGGAAGCCTCCGTTTCCCATTTTTATGCGGAGTTAAAATGGCTCCTACCGTCGTAAGTATTTCCTAGCATCCTTCCTCTTTCAAGTCTTCCAATCAGACCGTCCGACATACATCTCCGAGCTCCTTCAATTCTAATCCTCTGTTCGTTCCCGCAATACTCGTTCCCGGTCTTCTGATTATACATAAGGGCCCACCGAACCGCTGCTTTCGACAAATCGTTCGTTATCCGATCCTCATACCTACGGAACCCTTCCCACATCCGTCAATCCAATACCCTTCCTACCTTTAAATCCCGCCTCTTCAATCATTTCTTATCCATCCAGTCCCCATAAAATCGTAAATAGATACTACTATAAGTAAATATGTACATAAATTATTAGTTCGTTCTTCATTATTTGTACTCCAATTTTTTTTATCTATTTTTTTTATTATCAACTGATCAAAATTGGAAAGCAATTTATATGTAAACTTAACTATTTAATTGGGAATAAGTTCACTTATTAATTATTTAATAATTATGGATTTTATATTTATGGGATCGAAACGTCAATAAACGTAGAAGAAATGAACTCTCAATAGTTTATTAAATAATTAATAAGTGATCTTATTCCCAATTAAATAGTTAAGTTTAAAATATATATATATATATATATATATATATATATATATATATATATATATATTATTTTTTTTTTCACCAAGACTGTTCAATAAAATAAAAATATTATAAAACAGCAGGAACGGATAATATTCCTAAATTTTTACATCCTACTGCTATGTTTTCTGAATCCTGCCTGCAGTAGGACTCAGAAAACATACTCAGACTGCAGTATACTACTTATTACTTGCAAATTACTTCTTTCAACTAATGGTTAAAGCTTGATGGCCACAATTCTTTTATTGCATACATAAAGAACTCAAGAGGACATTTTAGAGGTATTACATTTTAAATATTGCTATGCCCGATAAATAAATTGTTCAATTTTATATTTGAATATTTCATTATTTTATAATTTGACTTTTGAGAATCTGAACTAGTACTTCCGCATGTCTAGAGTATTAACACCACCCTATAATCGACCGTGCATTATTCGATTTTGCTATTTTAAAATTATTTGTATCTTTATTTATATATACTAATAATAATAGCGCATAATTGAAAGTTATGTGGAGAAAAGAGCAGGTCATGGAAGATTTGGACCTGCCCATGGTAAGAAACTAACTATTTTTATTGATGATATAAATATGCCAGTTATTAATCTTTGGGGTGATCAAGTAACCAACGAAATTGTGCGGCAACTAATTGATATGAAAGGATTTTACTCTCTGGAAAAACCTGGTGAATTTTTATTTATAGATGATCTACAATTTCTGGCAGCAATGATCCATCCTGGTGGTGGACGTAATGATATACCTCCGAGGCTTAAGAGAAAGTTCAATGTATTTAATTGTACCCTTCCATCTGATAAGTCAATGGATGCAATTTTTGGTAAAATAATCGTATTTAGAAACTTTGGGACCTTCAATAAAACTTAGTTTCCATATCCAGCTTTAAGAAGTATCTATTTAGCAATCAGCTTCTATGAACTTAGGTTAGAAGTAACAAGATGTATCGTTATACACATTTCTGTTAGGATGAGATCGCATAAGCTTATCCTAAATATTGTAAATCTCTTCGGTTTACTTTCATCTCTTTTTAAAATTACAGGAAACTTAATAAAAAAAAAAGTCTTTTTGTGGTCTAAATCAATGGTTTAGAAGAATGAATCTCATTAATGCCATGGTTCCTTGTTTGTATCAATTTTAGCATCTGTATAAAATTTAAATAATAATTGAACGATTTTAAAATGTTTTATATCCACAATTTACGAAAAAAATTGATAATTACACTTTTAGGTGTATAATATTCTAATTGAGCAGGAGATGACAATAAAATTAGTGAATCTAGTAAAGATATATATGTCCGAAACTGTAAAATTAGAATAGATTATTATTTACCCGAGACATTTTGGGTTCGTTCGGGCATAAAATATGGTGATTTATTTTTCACTTGCCTGATTTAATTTGGCATTAAAACATGTGAGTAGAAAGGTGTTACATACCTAAAACGATTTGAATCTGAGTGGATCGGTATCCTTGCTTGGCTGTGGATGCCCGATAGTTGCTACTCTTCAGAGAAGACACCAAAACTATAATACGATACTAAATACAACAACGTTAATGAAAATCAAAAAAGAATTGGGCGTCAAAATATATACTGAGTTGTTTTGGGATCAGTGTCGGGGTGTTTGTATTCTGTAATGTAAATATGAATATATAATTTCCAGTATTATCTCAGAGTCTGTAACTATAACGCACTATAACTATGACAATAACTAAACAAAATAAAAGTTAAGTCGCCACATTCCGGTCGAACGAAAGTAAATAAACTTATTTTCTCGGAAACCAAACAACAGCAGGCCTATTGTACTGAGATCAAAGCCGCAAACTGCGATGTGCACCCTTCGAAGGCTGAAAGGGAACTCAAAACAACTAATTTATAGGCGTAATACGAATATCAGCCTGGAAATTGACGATCTTTATATATCCTCTCACAACTTACCTGGCAATTTACCTCGTATACGTTATGCAAAACATCGCTAATATAGCAAAAAAAAAAATTAATCCGGCCCTGAGGACCAAATGTTTAGGTGACTTTTCTAATTATGGCAAATAACTCATGAGTTTCAATAAGGCAACATTCTAAATTTTGGCAGAATTTGAATTTTAAGCAGTGGACTGTGTCTTTATGGATTGGTAGGTTATAATGATTGTACAAAAAATATCTTACTGTCTTTATGCCAGCTTACATCTTTGGTTACCTGGAGGGCCCTCAGGTGGGAGCGGTGTGTCCAGAGTGGCTACCAATAGAGAAAATGCGCGAGGAAACCAGCAGTTCTTGATGATTTAGTGTTACCTTTTAGACAACCCCCCTCTTTACGGAGACAGTTGACTGCCAATGAAGAAGTGGGCGAGGAAAGCAGGAGCTCTCGAGGCTTAAGTTTTATCTTTTATCTTTTAGATCTGCCCCCACCACTCGCCGTAACGGGGAAATTTCAAACCATTCTTTGGCCCAACCACACACACACATACCTTGGCCTGGAGGAGAGGGCGTGGTCATCCCTTAGGCTAGGAATATTCAGCCAATCAGGAAAAAGACTACCAAAAGAGAGGGGGATGAAGAAAGGTGGGAAATAGAGAATTGGGACTGAGGACTTCTTTTTGGGACTCAGCTGAGGAGACTTCAAGCGGGGGAGTCGAGGGAGGAAGACGAAGAAAGCCGGAGAGAGCAGATGGACGGACTAGACGCTGAAGGAGAGCAGAAACAGGGAATCCAGATATGACGGCTAGAAACACTATGAAGGACCAGCTAAGTGGTAACAAGCATTTAGTTATACTAATGTAAATTTGTGTTGGCAACCATACATCATTAATTAATATAATCAATATAACACATGTAACTTTAATCAAACATTAAGCATTCTCCTCCAGTATGATTCTCAACTATTCATTATGTATATAGGTTTAGTTATTATTTTGTATATAGATGTTTTTGGTTTTATTTAAGCTTGTAAATATAATAGTTAGTAAACCAACGTAGTACTTTTACCATCTACCTTGAATGCCACCAGTTAGATATAGAACAAATAGTAAATTTAAAAACATGATACCTTTAGAAAGGAAATCCAATAAAAATTATATGGTTCAATCTAGGATACTATAGTAGGGGGTCTGTGGTATCTTACCTTTAAATACCTAATTAATATATTTTTCTGTAGATCAATTCCCTTCTGGTTAATAAAATAAAAGGTAAAAGATAAAACTTAAGCCTCGAGAGCTCCTGCTTTCCTCGCCCACTTCTTCATTGGCAGTCAACTATCTCCGTAAAGAGGGGGGTTGTCTAAAAGATAACACTAAATCATCAAGAACTGCTGGTTTCCTCGCGCATTTTCTCTATTGGTAGCCACTCTGGACACACCGCTCCCACCTGAGGGCCCTCCAGGTAACCAAAGATGTAAGCTGGCATAAAGACAGTAAGATATTTTTTGTACAATCATTATAACCTACCAATCCATAAAGACACAGTCCACTGCTTAAAATTCAAATTCTGCCCAAAATTTAGAATGTTGCCTTATTGAAACTCATGAGTTATTTGCCATAATTAGAAAAGTCACCTAAACATTTGGTCCTCAGGGCCGGATTAATTTTTTTTTTGCTATATTAGCGATGTTTTGCATAACGTATAAGAGGTAAATTGCCAGGTAAGTTGTGAGAGGATATATAAAGATCGTCAATTTCCAGGCTGATATTCGTATTACGCCTATAAATTAGTTATTTTGAGTTGCCTTTCAGCCTTCGAAGGGTGCACATCGCGGTTTGCGGCTTTGATCTCAGTACAATAGGCCTGCTGTTGTTTGGTTTCCGAGAAAATAAGTTTATTTACTTTCGTTCGACCGGAATGTGGCGACTTAACTTTTATTTTGTTTAGTTATTGTCATAGTTATAGTGCGTTATAGTTACAGACTCTGAGATAATACTGGAAATTATAATAACCTAATTAACCGCTAGCTACCAGTTATGAAAATAGTGAGAAGCGAAATGACGAATACGTACGAACCTTAACCTTCTGACATCTTTAAAAACTATAATTCAAAAAGCAAACGATGGACTAAAAAATATCTAGAAATGTCTTTTCTAGAGGACAATAAATCATTCAAGGAGTGTAGTCCCTTCAAGGTAAGTAGATTTTTAAGAAGCTACGCACCGCACGCAAATATTAAATTCACTAAAAATGGAAAAGTACTTCTAGAAGTAAACTCAGAAAAAGATTTCATTAACCTGGGTAATATCAAGAATTACGAAAATAATACAGTGAAATTCTCGCTGCATAGATATTTAAGCTAAACAAAAGGTGTGATCTACTCTCCAGAACTAAACGGCTGCTCGGAACTGGAACTGAAGGACGAACTACGGGGAGAAGGAGTCAGCGAAGTTAGAAGAATATACCGGAAGGCAGGCGAGCAGAAAGTTCCTACGCCAACATTGATCCTGACTTTTGAAAGGACAGAAATCCCAGGTAATATTAAGCTAGACTTTATAAATATAAATGTAAGGCCATACATTCCTAGCCCTCTCCAATGTTTTAAATGTTTTGCTTTTAACCACACTTCCACGAACTGTCAAAAAAATATTTGTGGTAAATGTAGTAACCCCAAACACGAAAATAACTGCAGCAGTGATATTAAATGTATCAACTGTTTAGGGTCACATCCAGCGTGATCACGCTCCTGCCCATATTTCTTAAAAGAAAATCAGATACAAACAGTAAAAGTCACAGAACGGGTTGCGTACATAATAGTGAAAAAAAAGGTCGAAGCGATAACTCATACAGTCTCGGACTCTAGGGAAACATATCCCCAAGTATTAAATACTCCAAATTCTTCACAAAACGCACAAATAGACAGGTTAACAACAATTATAGATTCTCTGGTAATTAAAATCAATGAGCTAGAAACTAAATTATGTATGATTCCCTCCATCCTCAATGTGGCTGTCTCTGAAAATCGTGATAACACAAATCATCTTTCTCCTACGAATCTAATCACACAAAATTCTGAAGAAAATAAAACTGACAATACATATCAACCACAACACACTGAAATCCACTTAACCCCAAAACAGACGAACAAACCAAAACAGACTGAATCTGGTAACTCTGGAGAAGATCTGTACAATAGTGTATCCGGAACGAATAAAAACGTAGATCCTTCCCCCAACACAAAATCCACTCCAAATCCTCTCAAACTCAATTCTGAATCTCCAGCTCCTCAACAACAACGAAAGGGAACAAAAGCTTTGAAACAACTCAAATAAAAATACCACGGACGAAAATTAAAATACAATATTAAAAATCAAAATCAATACTTTAAAAACAGTAAAACTTTTTTATGGATTCCTATCTTTTAAAATATTAATATTAACATGGAAATATTACAATGGAATATTAGAGGAATCAGATATCATAAAAATGACTTAGAATCATTAGTGAGTCACTATAACCCAGTAATTATAAGTTTTCAAGAAACGAATTTACTCCCAGAACAGTTCTGCGCATGCGCTAGATTACGAAATACTATCATCACCTCGTCTCTTAGACATATTTACTTTTTGTTAGGAAATTGGTGCTATTTTTTGATAAAATTGTGACTGTGTGTTAACTAAACACCTGGACCATAATATATAATAATGCCACAGTGAGTACTGTTGTTATTTATTGTGTACAGTTGTGTGAAGTGAAGCTGGTGTACAGAGGCCTGTCGTTATCTCGCCGCTTTAAGTACCTGGCTCAAAGTAGTCAGCTGGCCTGGAGCCTTCACTTGGGAAGGGAGGTCCTATAGCGACCCTGATACAGAATCAAGGTCACGCAGCATGTTTTAATTTTATTTCTCATTTCACTTTTTCTTTAATTTTTTTTTCTTCCCTCACTTTCTTCTGATATGTTATGAGATTTTATCACCAACTCATGTCTTCTAAGGGTGCAACAACGAGATCTCGCTCTGTCGGATCTACACCACGTTCTTCACCTGCGAAAAAAAAAACTCGTCGATCGAATAGAATGACGCCACCTGCTACTCCACCTACAGCAACAGATAATATTGAATCTCAACCGGGTACATCTCAGGATATGAGGAAAGAATCTCCCTTTTTTACCCCAAATCCTTACGAGGTACTTCAAAATGAGGTAATGGAATCTGCACCCATTCCCAGAGACCCCAGACCACCTCCAATTTTCGTTAAAAATCTAAAAAAATTTCTCTTTACTATGCACCCAGTTAAACACAATCACACTTCCTGGTAGCTACTCCTGCTTAAGCCGCATTAACGATATTAAAATATCCCCTGGCACAGCTGATGCATACCGCCAAATAATTAAATATTTATCAGATACAAAGACAGACTTTTGCACCTACCAATTGAGGCAAGAGCGTTCCTTGAGGGTAGTAATGCGAAATTTACATCCCTCTACTCCAGTCGAGGCGATCCAAGAAGAATTGACGGTCCTAGGTTTCAAAGTCCGACAGGTCACCAATGTTATGAAGGACGATAGAGACGTTTCTGGAGCAAATAATAGAAAGATAGCATTACCTTTATTTTTCATCGATTTAGAACCCTCAGCAGGAGTTGAAAAAATATATGAAATCAACAGATTATACTATACAAGTGTCAAGGTTGAAAAACCATATACTAAAAGAGAAATCGTCCAGTGCCACAATTGCCAGGCATATGGACACACCAAACCATACTGCCACCACATCCCAAGATGCATGAAATGCGGAGAGTCACACAAGACTGGTGAGTGCAAGAAATTGAAAACTACTCCTGCAGTATGTGCTTTATGCTTAGAAGGACATCCTGCTAATTACAAGGGCTGCCAGGTGTATTAAAACATCAAAAATAAATTTCGTAAACCCCGCAACATAGAAGAAACTTCTAAACCCAGAAGAGGGACAGCTAAAATAGTAGACTCTAGAGTATCTTATTCTCAGTTACTAGGGGGTAGAGTCCTGACTGATAAATGTGAGGCCCTACCGCAACAGGAACCCCAATCCCAACTCCAACACCCTATCCCTCCTAATGTACAAAACTCTCAACAACCTCATCAACATCACATTACTTATATTCCTCCTCCATCACAAGCCACTGATCTTACCAGTTTGTTGGCATCTTTTCTCACCGAATTCAAATCCCTCGTCACCCCACTGATATCTCTCCTTACAAATCTCGTATCTCACCTCATCCCTCCTTTAAAAAATCCTTAAATTAATTCCATCAAACCCCTATCCATTCTCCTTTGGAATGCGAATGGTGTTAGAAACCACACTGACGAACTAACAGCTTTATTGCGAGATAAGAATGTCGATGTAGCCCTTATTACAGAAACTCGACTGACCAAAAAACAAATTTTAAATATACCTCAGTACTCAACATATCGTGCTGACCATCCAGACGGTAGAGCTCATGCCGGCACTGCAGTCATTGTACACCAATCCCTCTCTCATCACCTACTCCCATTACCTACTCACGATTTCCTACAATCCACTGCTATCATAATCAAAACCTTCTCGTTTCTATTACCCTAGCATCAGCGTATTGCCCTCCCAACCAATCCACCTCTAATATCCAATTTAGTTCCTTCCTTAATTCCTTAGGACACCATTTCATCCTGGGTGCAGACTTAAACGCCAAGCATCAGCAATAGGGTTCAAGAACTACGAATTCTCGAGGTCGAACACTGCTGTCTGCAATCAACTCCCAACATTTTAATCTCGCTCCCCCGAACTCTCCTACCTACTGACCCGCTGATCCTAAACGTAATCCCGATATCCTTGATTTCTTCATCCATACTGGTTTAGGTCCCCTAAACTATTCCATTGCACGCCTTGATGAACTTTCCTCAGACCACAGTCCATTAATATTCCAAGTATCACTAGCTCCTATTCCTAACCCCTCTCCACCGTCCTTCATCAGAGGCCCAGTCAACTGGAAACTCTTCCATCAAATCCTTTCCGATCAAATTGACCTCAGAATAACCCTGAAAACCCCAGAAGACCTTGACAATGCTGTACATTCCTCAACCACCATCATTCAACAAGCAGTCTGGACTGCTTCCTCTCCTAATCATTCCCCTAGAACCCCCCCCCCCAAAAAAAAATAAATTACCTCATCACATCCTTGACCTAATCCATACCAAACGCCGTGCCAGATTGTTATGGCAACATACCAGACATCCCACTGACCGCAGCTCCTATAACTATCTCTGTAAACAACTAAAGCAAGAATTATCCAACTTCAAATCCCAATCCTTTAACTCTTTCCTTACCTCCCTCTGTGCTCAAGACAACTCCCTCTGGAATATCACCAAAAAAATTCTAAAAACCCATAATATTTCCCATCCCCTCCGTCGAGGTGATGGCTCCTGGGGGGCGTCTTTTTTTTTTTTTTTTTTTTATTAAAAACACTTTATTCAGAAATATTACAATTTGTCACAGTTAAGGACACTTATAATAGAGTTCAGAGATTGCATTCATACCGTATATACAAAAATATAAATAAATAAAGTAATAACAAAAGAATAAGAAGAAAGAACAAAAGAGTAAAGAAAAAAAATAATATATATACACATAAGTAAATAAAAATAGAAATAAAAGTAAAACAAACACCTTATATAAAACATACATTATTTACAATTTGCCAGGTGATCTCCGAACCAATCCTGTCCCCTCCACATGTGGAGGGAAAAGGGAGGCCTAGGAGATCCCTACGCTTCTCCCTCAGCCACTTCACTGGTATTTTAAACCAGCGGAGGATGAGTAAGAGCGCTACAGCCACAGACACTCATGACTTGAGTGGAGAATCTGGCCATTGCTAGAACTCCAAAATATCCATATTTACAAAAGGTCTCGTGGCCACTGCCGCTTTAACCTACGAAGGGGATTGTAGGGATGGGTGGTGCTTGATAGGGATTGTACAACGGGATTTGGGTGATGAGAAAGGTTCTGGTGAAATTTGGAAAATTTGGCTGGGATAAGATCAAGAATAAATGGGATATTAAGGTCATGATGTAGGGTTTTATTGGTTACATAGAAGGGAGCATTGACTATTGTACGGAGGACTTTAGACTGAAAGGATTGAATGCGTTTGATGTTAGAAAATTTGGCTGTTCCCCATAGTTCTAGTCCGTAAGTCCAGATGGGTTTCAGTATTGTCTTGTAGATCAGTAATTTGTTTTCACCAGAAAGTTTAGATTTTCTATTCAGTAGTCTATATAGCTGGCCATATCGTCTGTTAAGTTCCTGTCTTTTAAGTCGAGTATGTGGATTCCATGTTAGTCGTCTGTCTAAGAGAAAGCCAAGATACCGGACTGTATCTGAGAAAGGAAGCTGGATGGAGTTAAAATAAACTGGTGGGCAGGTATTACGCCGAAGGGTGAAGGTAATGTGTTTACATTTAGATTCGTTTACCTTAATGCGCCATTTCTTACACCAGTGTTCAATCAGGAAGAGGTGCCTTTGTAAGTTTGCGGACGCTGTTTCAGGATCTGAGTTGGAAGAAAGGATAGCAGTGTCATCAGCGAAAGTTGCCAGGAGGGTATCGGGATGGACAGGAATATCAGCGGTAAAGAGAATGTAAAGGATGGGGCCCAAGACGCTGCCTTGAGGAACGCCAGCCTCAATTGAGTAACAGTCGGAGAATTCGGTGCCACAGCGAACTCGGAAGGAGCGGTCGGAAAGATAGGATCGGAGTACTAGGTATAAGGACTGTGGTAGATGGATTTTAAGCTTGAAGAGTAATCCGGCGTGCCATACCCGGTCAAAAGCTTGCGCTATGTCCAGAAATGCACCCGAGCAATACTGCTTGCTTTCTAGGGTTGAGGATATATGGTCAACAACTCGGAGTCCTTGCTGGACAGTGGAATGTTGGGAACGAAATCCGAATTGATGAGTAGGAAGGTTATAGGATTCAATTATAGGTAGGATTCGTTTCAGTAGGATCTTTTCAAAAATTTTTGAGAGGATTGGGAGTAGGCTAATTGGTCTATAGGATGCTGTATTGTTGGAAGGTTTGCCTGGTTTCAAGAAGAGGACGATGGTGGAATGTTTCCATAAAAGAGGGAAGTGGGTAGTTCGTAGGATGCAATTGTATATATATGTAAGAAATGTGATGGCTTTAGATGGAAGTTGTCGAAGGATCTGTGGGGTTAGAAGGTCATATCCAGGAGATTTGCGAGGTGTGATTTTCCGTAAAAGGTATTTGACCTCAGAGGGATTAACAGCTTTAGGTGGTAAGGAGAGTGGGATAGGTATTGAGAGGGATTCTTCTACTTTTACTGTGTGGCTGGGATGGGATTCTGGATGAGGAGCGAAAGTATAGGAAAGGTGTTTGGCAAATTCCTCGGCTTTATCTTCATCAGATGCTGCCCAGGAGCCATCATCTCGTCGAAGAGGGTGGGAAATATGATGGGATTTGAGGATTTTTCTGGTGATATTCCAAAGGGAATTATCATGAGCAGAGAGTGTGGTGAGGTAGGAATTGAATGATTGGGATCTGAAGGTGGCTAATTCTTTTTTTAATTTTTTACAGTGATAATTGTAGGAGTGGCGGTCGGCTGGATGTCTGGTACGTTGCCATAATAATCTGGCACGGCGTTTTATGTGGATTAGGTCAAGGAGGTGTTGAGGTAAATTATGTTTCTTAAGGATTTTTGAGGAGTGATCAGGGGAGGAAGCAGTCCAGACTGCTTCTTGAATTTTGGTAGTGAAGGAATGTACTGCATTGTCCAGGTCTTCAGAGGTTTTCAGGGTTACTCTGAGGTCAATTTTATCGGAGAGGATTTGATGAAAGAGTTTCCAGTTAACTGGGCCTCTGATGAAGGACGGAGGAGAGGGTTTAGGAATAGGAGCTAGTGATACTTGGAGTATTAATGGGCTGTGGTCTGAGGAAAGCTCGTCAAGACGGGCAACGGAATGGTTGAGAGCACCTAAACCATTATGGATAAAGAAATCGAGGATATCGGGATTACGGTTAGGATCAGTGGGCCAGTAGGTAGGTGAGTTGGGTGGAAGAAGGGTAAAATTTTGGGAATTGAGTACAGACAGCAATGTTCGACCACGAGAATTCGTGGTTCTTGAACCCCATTGTTGATGTTTGGCGTTTAAGTCTGCACCCAAGATGAAATGATGTCCTAAGGAAATGAGGAAGGAACTAAATTGGATATTGGAGATGGATTGGTTTGGAGGGCAATACGCTGATGCAACGGTAATAGGAAAGGAGAAGGTTTTGATTACGACTGCGGTGGATTGTAGGAAATCGTGTGTAGGCAGTGGGAGTAGGTGATGGGAGAGGGATTGGTGCACAATGACTGCAGTACCGGCATGTGCTCTACCGTCAGGATGGTCGGTACGGTAAGTTATGTATTGTGGTATTTTTAGGAGCTGTTTTTTAGTCAGTCGAGTTTCCGTTATTAGGGCTACGTCTACGTTCTTGTCTTGTAGTAAGGCTGTTAGTTCGTGTATGTGATTTCTAACACCATTCGCATTCCAAAGGAGAATGGATATGGGTTTGATGGAAGTCATTTAAGGATTTTTTAAAGGAGGGATAAGGTGAGATACTAGGTTAGTGAGAAGTGATATCAGTGGGGTAACAAGGGATTTAAATTCTGAAAGAAAGGATGTCAATAAGCTGGTTAGATCTGTAGCATTAGGCGGTGGAGGAACATATTGGATTTGATGTTGGTGAGGTTGTTGTTGATTAGGTACATTAGGTGGGATAGGATATTGAGATTGGGGTTGAGTTTGTTCTTGCGGCAGGGCCTCACATACATTAGTCGGGTCTCTACCCCCAAGTAGCTTGGCAAAAGAAACCTTAGAGTTCACAATTTTAGCGGGTCCTCTTCTTGGTTTAGGTGTATCATCAGGGTCCCTGGGTTTCATATATCTCGCTTTGAGATTTTTATAAATTTGGCAGCCTTTGTAGTTGGCTGGATGGCCTTCCAGGCATAGGGCACAGACTGCTGGTTCTGTAATTGGTTTATTACACTCGCCAGACTTGTGTGTTTTACCACATTTCACGCAGCGTGGTAAGTGGTGGCAATAAGACTTGGTGTGGCCATATGCTTGGCAATTATGGCACTGGATGAACTCTCTTTTTGGGTACGGTTTTTCGACCTTTACGCTGGTGTAGAAAATTCTATGCACATCGTATATTTTTTCGATCCCAGGCGATGGCTCTAGATCGACGAAAAATAAGGGCAATGGGATTTTATTCTTTACACCTGGTTGTTCTTTATTTTCTTTTAAAACATTGGTTATCTGACGTATTTTGAACCCTAACGCCGTTAACTCTTCTTTAATCACTTCTATTGGGGTTGAGGAGTGTAAATTTCTTATTACAACTCGTAGTGCTCTTTCCTGTTTCAACTGGTATGTGTGAAAGTCCGCATTTGTGTCTGTTAAATATTTTACGATTTTTCGGTACGCTTCAGGTGTGGCCGGTATTATTTTTGTATCGTTTATTCTGTTTAGGCATGTATAGCTACCTGGGCAGATTTTATTAAGTTGAGTACACAACAACTGGAAATTTCTCAAATTTTTGACAAAGATAGGAGGTGGGCGTGGTTCTCGAGGTATAGGTGCATCTTCCATTTCTTCCCTGTCATTTTCAAGCACCTGGTATGGATTAGGTGTAAAAAATGGAGATTCCATTTCTTGTGAAGACGTACTTGGCAGTGGTTGAGACACAGATTCTTGAGTGTTCGCTGGAGGAGTTCCGGGGGGTGTTAATCGCTTACTACGACGTGTTTTCTGTTTAGGCGGTGAATTACGTGGGGTAGAGCCAACTGAATGGGACCTCTTAGTTGACATTACTTGGTGATAATATCGCATATAAAAAAAAAGAAAGGGAAAAAAAATAAATAAATAAATAAAACTACGTCTGCGTGTTATTACAATGGATGAACCACCGGCTGAGAAACAGCCAGTTACGTGGCAGAGCCACAACTGGAGAGGGGAGCCGTCAGCTGTTATGGCTATAGAGATTAAGCCTATAGACGCTAAATCACTAAATTCACTGTCTGTAATAGTACACAGTAAATAACAACACTACTCACTGTGGTGTTAGTCCATTGTTGTTGTTTTGATGTCTGCTTAACTAGTTTTTTTTAAAAAAAGTAAAACTGAGCACTTATTCTACTAAAAAATAGTAAAACTGTGGGACACGACGTGAAATGTGGGTATTCAAATCAAGCGCATGCGCAGAACTCGGGGGGCGTCTGATGAAGACAAAGCTGAGGAATTCGCTAAACACCTTTCCAGTACATTTACTCCTCATCCCGAATCCAATCCGACCCACACTACAATAGTAGAAGAATTCCTTTCTTCACCAATTCCACTCTCTTTACCACCAAAAGCAGTTCATCCATCTGATGTCAAATATCATTTACAAAAACTATCTTCCCGCAAATCTCCTGGATACGACCTTCTAACCCCACAGATCCTTCATCAACTACCACCCAAAGCAATCATATTGCTCACATACATATACAACTGCATCCTAAGAACTACCATTTTCCTCTCTTATGGAAACATTCCACCATCGTCCTTTTCTTGAAACCTGGCAAACATTCCAATAATACATCATCATATAGACCAATTAGCCTACTCCCGATCCTTTCCAAAATTTTTGAAAAAATCCTACTGAAAAGAATCCTACCCATAATAGATTCCCAAAACCTTCCAACCCACCAAATCGGATTTCGCTTCCAACATCGCACTGTCCAACAAGGACTCCGACTTGTTGACCACATATCCTCAGCCCTAGAAAGCAAAGAGTATTGTTCGGGGGCATTGGCATTGGACATTGCGCAAGCTTTTGATCGGTTATGGCACGCAGGACTGCTCTTGAAGCTCAAATCCCATCTACCCCATTCCTTATATCTTATCCTCCGATCCTACCTGTCTGACCGTTCCTTTCAAGTTCGCTATAGTACAGAATCTTCCAACTGTCATTAAATTAAGGCGGGAGTTCCTAAAGGCAGCGTCTTGGGTCCCGTCCTCTACATTCTGTTTACCGTTGATATTCCTACTCATCCTGAAACACTTCTGGCAACATTCGCTGATGACACAGCCATCTTATCTTCCAATCCAGATCCTGAAATAGCATCCTTAAACCTACAAAGTCACCTCTCTCTTATTGAACACTGGTGTAATAAGTGGCGAATCCAAGTAAATGAATCCAAATCCAAACATATTACTTTTACCCTTCGACGCAATTCCTGTCCACCAGTCTACTTCAACTCCATACCACTTCCTCTGTCCGACATAGTCCGGTATCTTGGCTTTATTCTAGACAAAAGACTAACATGGAACCCACACACCAGGCTTAAAAGACAACAACTTAACAGACGATACGGACAACTATATAGACTATTGAATAGAAAATCTCAACTCTCAGTCGACAACGAACTATTAATCTACAACACAATCCTGAAACCTATTTGGACATACGGAATAGAACTGTGGGGGACAGCAAAACTTTCTAACATCAAACTCATTCAATCCTTCCAGTCTAAAATCCTCTGAACCATAGTCGATTCTCCCTTCTATGTATCCAACAAAACCCTCCATAATGACCTTCATATCCCATTTGTTATTGACCTAATCCCAGAAAAAATTTTCAAATTTCATCAGAAACTCACTCATCATCCAAATCCTGTAGCACAATCCCTATCTAGCTCCAGTCATCCCTACAATCCTCCCCGGAGGTTAAAACGGCAGTGGCCCCGCGACCTTTTGTAAATATGTATATATTGGAGTACTGGCAATGGCCAGATTCTCCACTCAAGACATGAGCGTCTGTTGCTATAGTGCCCTCCATCAGTTTCCACTGGTTTCAAATAACAGTGACGCGGCTGAGAGAGAAGCACTGGGATCTCCTGGAGTCCTGCCTTGGCTTCCACCTCGGGGAATAAGGCATGACTCAGAGTCCCCTGGGTGAATGTAAATATTGTACATAGGTGTGAATGCGATTTATTTACTTTAATTTCATCTAGCTTTTATCTATTATTTCATTATTTTTTTTGTACACAGGCATACCAATTTACTTATTTTATTTTTTTATATTTCTTTTTCTTTATTATTGTTATTAATTGTATGTACATATTGTGCGAATAAATCATGTAGCCTTAATATTAATGCCCTTCAATGTGGCAGAATGTATTAATATTCAATAAAAAAAAATAAAAAAATTCCAGAACATCTTCCTTATTTCGAAAATTTGATATATTTCTCAAAGATTACACAAGAGGCCTTAAAGTATGTGGCAGTGTCTGCATTTTAGTAAGAAATGAAATACCCTGCACCCGTATCCCGATACAGTCTCCACTCCAAGCAGTTGCAGTTAAAATATTCACTCCTTTCCCGATCACAATATGTTCGTTATACCTTCCTCCTCCTTCTTTTAGCCGCTCTGTAGAATTATTAGACTAGCTATATAAACAGCTTCCAACACCAGTACTCCTCCTTGGTGACATGAATGCCCACAGCCCACATTGGGGTTCATCTCACGCTGATTGCAGAGGAAAACTCCTCGAGAATTTCATAGAACTGAAAAATCAAACTGTCCTAAATGACGGTTGTAATACTTATATCTGCCCCAGGACCGGTAAACTATCAAACATTGACTTATCAATAGCTTTCCCATCTATATCTCCAAGATTTGAATGGTGCACTATCGACGATACATACGGTAGCCACCATTTTCCTATTCAAATAAAATTTCTTGATAGAGTTCCTACTAAATTAAATCATAGTCATTGGCTCATTAAACATGCAAATTGGGAATTATATCAAAACTTAACAGATTCTCTAAATTTACAGATTTATGACCAGATATTGAAAATACAAAATCATCCTATAGACAATAACTCACGCTGCACAATGTTCTATCCCTAAGAATAAATCAACGAATGGAAAAATCTCAGTCCCGTGGTGGTCGAAGGAATGCAGCAAAGCTGTCAAAAATACAAAAAAAGCTCTGAGAAAATTCAAAAACAACCCAAACTCAGTCAATTATGAAAAATATATCTCTAGTAGAACTCATGCACGGTATGTCATAAGAAATAGCAAAAGAAGATGTTGGCAAGACTTCATTGTTCAGATAAACATAAACACCCCAATCGGGGAAGTTTGGGACACTGTAAGACGGATCATGGGAAGAAAATGCGCGTCCACTCCCAACCTCTTAATCACTCGAGGTAGAGTCACCACAGACCCGATAGCTCTTGCTAACTCCTTAGGTGAACACTTTAGACTTTCATTTTCAAATATATCTTATAACTCCTCAGGTATAAATAGCCCATAACAAGAATATATCCTATCACAACACAAATCCCCATTAAATCTCCCGTTTTCTTTCTTCGAATTCAATGCTGCCCTCAAGTTATGCAAAGAATGTTCCCCAGGCCCTGACGATCTAACATACTCCATGATTAAAAATTTATCTTACATAAATAAAATTAGTGTACATAATTTTTTTAATGAAGCATTTAAATTAGGCTTTTTCCCAGACGACTGGTGTAGGGCTTACATCGTTCCTATTTTAAAAAAAGGGAAACCAAAAGATCTCTTATCTAGTTACAGACCGATCGCTTTGACTAGCTGTTTTTCAACGACACGTTTTTCAAAAATATACTTGGCTAATGGATCTAATGCGTATTAAGAGAAGTTAAGCAGTTCCCAGATAAGTTTCCAGGAATATTCAGGAAAGAACAAATAGTGACTTGCAGGAATTGGGTGACTTCGTTAATATTTACGTTAATCCTTGCCTGCTTCGCTGAACTTTAGAATTGTTTTGAATGAAAGACCTGCTATGCTGAACTTCAAATTTATTTTGAATAAAAGGCGTAAAGCAGGCCCCAAAATTTAATTTTGAATAAAATGGGGTTTTACCTAAAACAATTAAATTTGATTTCAATAAAATTTTGTTTTGCCTTCAGCAATTAAGGTTTGATTTTGAATAAAATTGGGTTTTGCCTTCAGCAATTAAAATTTGATTTGGATTTTTTCTCTCTCTGCAACATTGAACATGGCACCGACTAAGGGTACTAAGGGACTTCAAGCTATAAATGATAGAAAGGAAAGGATGTTTCTTCTAATTCAAATTACATATGATATGAACAAGGGTCACCCTAATAGAAAGGAAATTTTTATGGTTGGGGCTTCAAAAATTAAATCGCAACTAGAGGAATTTGAAGCGGTGTTGAACAAAATTTCCATGCTAAATGAGTCATTAGATGAAGAACAGAATAGAACCAAAAGCACCATTTCTAGTGGCGAAAGAACTTTATTATAATACAAATCTTACTTACGAGAAATTAATTAAATCTGAGCCCATAGTTCCCGCTTCTCAGCCCATGTCTGAACCAGTAGCGTACATTAAATTGCCAGATTTACAAATTCCTCCATTTTTCGGTCAGTACGAACAATTTATCTCATTTAAATCATTATTTGATGCCTTGATTCCTCATCGAAATACTTTTCTGTTATTAATTCTATCAACTTTAGAAGCTTTCTGGATATATTTAAGGATAATTAAAACGCCTTACAAAATCTTAAACTCCACAACCTCGCTGATTTTAGTTTGCTGCATCTTGGACTGAACGTTGTAGACTCGAATACAAGAACAATGTTTGAGAATAGTGTCAGCGAAGAGAAGGTTCCTAACTTTAAAGAATTTTGCAAGTTTGTTAGGTCGCAACTTAGAGTCGCAGACGGCTTGTGTTCCGAGCCGTCTAAAACAAACCAGCCTAAAGTTCAGCGAAAAAATTTAACCAGCAATCACAATTGACCGGATAAACAGAAAATTAATTTAGAATGTTCAGTTCGTAAATTAAACCATAAAATTATTAATTTCCCTCAGTTTTTGGAGGCCGATGTTAATAGTCTTTATGACTTGTTCAAGAAGTCTGATTATTGATTTTCTTCTGCGGGACCTAATCGCTTACCGAGTTGCCAAACTAAGGGTTGTTGCCAAGTTAGTGAAAAAAAGAGTCACCATACAATGCTACATAAAGTCGCAAACCTTGAGCCATCACAGTCACAAGTAACAAACAATCCTCGTGCAGTTTTGTGCCCCGCTACCACCAACACACAGGTACTTCTGGGTACAGCGTTAGATAGAATTTGTTCAAGTTCAGGTCAGTGGTATTCATGCAGAATGGTGATGGATCCAGGTTCACAATTTAATATAATTACCACTAATCTAGTGAAAAGGTTGCTCATCCTTCCCTGGGTTAGTCCTCTTGTGGTGTCTGGAGTAGGTAATACCTCTATATCTTCATGATCTGGTGAGGTTAAATTGAAGTTGGGTTCAACGAAAAATAGAAATAAATATGAGTTTTCAGCCAGAGTAATGCCCGGCATAAGTGGAAGTTCTCCTTCGTTTGCCGTGTCCCAAGAAGTATGGAATAAATTTGCGTCAGTAGAACTAGCAGACCCTCAATTTCATACGCCTGGGAAAATTGATTTCCTTCTGGGTGCTGAGATGTACATTGAGGTTTTAAGTGACCTTATTTTGTTTCTTAAGGGTCAACCGAAAGCTATTTATACCTCATTAGGATGGATATTATTCGGGGACATCCTCTCGGATAGCCAAAGCCTTATACCTTCAATACGTAATTTTTTCAAGCAGACCAGCCCTTAATTACAGGAGGAATTAAAGCGATTTTGGAAGAGTGAGGAAGTCACAGTTTCGATTTAGCAGAATCCTAAAGATCCATTTTGCGAAAATACATGCACTCGTGATATCCAGGGTAGATTCGTTGTTTTGCTTCCGTTCCGTTCTGACCAGCCGATTGACCTTAATTACACCAGAGAGATAGCTCTACGCAGATTTAGAAATCGGGAAAATAGATTTAGGAGAGATCCGGCGTTTATGTCTACCTATGCTGAACAGATTTATAAGATTGGATCATGTCCGCCTCGACAAGAATCCTACTCCATATGTCATGACCCATCATGGAGTCATTAAGGATTCTTCTATGACAAAACTTAGAGTCGTATTTAATGGTTCGGAGAAGATGGTGGGAGGAAACTCACTCAATAACTTTCTTTTGACTGGCCCGCAGCTCCAGACTAATATTGCGGAAAGTTTAGATCATTTTAGATGCTTTCCTGTGGCCTAAACATGCGATATAAAAATGATGCTTAGGTGTATTCGCATTGCCGAAACTAATCACAACCTATTGCGTTTTTTTTTTTTTTTTTGGAGAAGTGAATCTTCACAGCCGATCCAGGAATATGAGTTGATTACTCTTCCATTTGGGTTGAAATCTTCTCCCTTTATTGCTCAGAGAGTCATTATACAGTTATTTCGGGAAGAAGGCCATCATTTTCCTGGAGCTGCCCAGTGTCTTGACCATATTTATATATATATATAACGTAATCACTGGTGCTCGCAATAGTGAAATATCAAGGAATTTCACTCCTGCTGGTATGTTATAAAATAATCAGTTTAATCTTAACAAGTCGAATCACAGAATACGGAGAGGAAATTATAGGTGACTACCAATGCGGGTTTAAACCGAATCGTTCGACTATTGATCAAATATTTTCTTTGTGGCAAATTTTTTTTTCTTTTATTGAGAGATATTACAATCTATCACAAATAAGAACATTTATAATAGTGTTCAGAGAGCACATCCACGCTCCACCAACAATAAATAAAAACAAATAATACAGAAAAAACAATAATACTAAAAGTAAATGTATAAAAACTAAAACAAACAAAAATAAGCTAAACTAATAAAAACAACCACTCACACACACTCGCTTCTATAAAATACCTAAAAATAAAAAAATTCATCCAAGATCTCCGAGCCAAGCCTTTCTCCTCACTCGAGGAAGAAGAGGCATGACTCCAGAAGATCCCAGCGCCTCTAAATCAGCCGCATTACTGGTATTAAGGACCAGTAGAGGCTGATCAGAGGCGCTATAATCACACATACATGGCTTGAGTGGAGAATCTGGCCATTACGAAAACTCCAATGTATAGTTATTCACAAAATGTCTCTGGGACACTGCCGCTTCAATCTTCGAGGAGGAATTTAGGGATGGTTGGTGCTGGATAGGGATTGTGCAAGGGGATTTGGATGATAGGTAAGCTTCTGTAGAAATGTGGAGAATTTTCTGGGGATAAGGGCTAGAACAAATAGGATATTAGGGTCATGGTGTTGGGTTTTGTTGGTTACATAAAATGGTGCATCAACTATTGTTCGAAGGGCTTTACATTGAAAGGATTCAATGAGTTTGGTGTTAGAAAAATTTTCTGTCCCCCACAGTTCAAGTCCGTATGTCCACATCAGTTTCAGGATTGTCTTGTCGGTAAGTAATTTTTTTTTTTTGAAAGTTTAGATTTTCTGTTCAGTCGTCTGTATAGTTATGTTACTATATTTTAAGTCTAGTTTAAGAGTTCCATGTTTGTCTTCGGTCTAAGAGAAAGCCAGGATACCGGACTGTGTCTGAGAAAGGAAGCCGGATGGAATTAATGTGTACTGGTGGACAGGAACTGAGTCGGAGTGCGAAGTTAATGTGTTGGCATTTCGATTCATTTACTCTAATACGCCATTTATTACACCAGTGCTCAATCAAGGAGAGGTGCTTTTGCAAAGTTGAGGACGATATTTCGGGATCAGAGTTGGAAGATAAGATTGCGGTGTCATCAGCGAATGTTGCAAGGAAGTTATCGGGATGAACAGTGGTGTCAGCGGTAAAAAGGAAGTAAAGCACGGGACCTAAGACGCTAACTTGGCTAACACTGGCTTTAACGGGATATATATCGGAAAATCCGTTTCCACAGCGAACTGCTAGGATCGGAAGACTAGGTACAAGGACTGAGGTAAATGGATTTAAAGCTTGAAGAGCAGCCCGGAGTGCCATACCCGGTCAAATGCCTGTGCTATGTCCAGAATCCTGCACCCGAACAGTATTCCTTATTTTATAGGGCGGAGGAAATATAATCAACAACTCAAAGTCCTTGTTGAACTGTAGAATGTTAAGAGCGAAAATCAAACTGATGGGATGGAAGAACTTGGGATTCTATAAGAGGTAGAATTTGTTTTAAAAAGATTTTTTCGAAGATTTTTGAAAGAATCGGGAGTAGGCTAATAGGACTGTAGATGTCAAGCTGTTAGGGGGTTTGCCTGGTTTTGGGAATAGGATAATAATAAAATGTTTCCATAATAGAGGGAAATGAGTGGTGCGTAGGATGCAATTATAGATATATATATATTTTTTTTATTTTAATGAAATTTACAACTGTATTACATTAAAAATACAACAAGTAAAAATGACATTGGTAACATGACATGTAAAATATGAAGAGAAACTACCCATTGGTAGAACTCAAATTAAAGTTCTATATTAGTAGATCCCTAAGCCACCTTCTTTTCAGACGCCTCGGAGGGTTATCAGGAATAGAGGAGGAAGCAATGTTTGAAACAAGAGGGTTCGGATGGTTCTGCAGTTTTTTATGGAAGGATAGGTGTCTGTATTGGGCCAAATCGGAAACATATGGAACATTAAGGTCTTTATGGATGATTTTGTTTGTGACAAAGTAAGGAGCGTTGAGGATTTTACGAAGGATTTTGGATTGTAAGGATTGGATACGCAAGGAATTCGATGGTTTAGAGGAGCCCCAGAGCTCAATTCCGTAAGTCCAAATAGGTCTTATTATTGTCTAATATATTAGTCGTTGTAATTGATTGAAAAGCTTAGAGCGTTTGTCTAGTAAGTGTAGGAGTAGTCGGAAACGACTAGCATTTTCTTGTCGTGTTAAAAAATACTGTAGGACAGGAGGTCATAGGTTTGCGACGCAGGGTAAAGGTAATTTGATGGGATTTATTGGAGTTTATTTTAATCCTCCAGTTTTGACACCATTCTTCAAGATTTGTGATGTGTGATTGGATAGTTTGGGATGCAATTGATGGATCGTTGTTAACTGATAGGATACACGTGTCATCGGCATAGGTGGTGATGACAGTGTTGGGATGGGTTGGAATGTCAGCTGTATAAACTGTGTAAAGGATAGGACCTAGGATACTACCTTGAGGAACACCAGCTAATTGAGATAAAAGAGATGAACAGGCATTCTTGTGATTTACTTTGAACTGTCTATCACTAAGGTAGGAACGGATAATGAGGAAGTATGTAGGTGGTAGGAATTTACGGAGTTTGTACATCAGTCCCGGATGCAAGACTCTATCAAACGCCTGTTCAACGTCGAGAAAGACTCCCGTGCAGTACATTCCGCGCTCCAATGCAGAGGAAACCACGTCTACCACATGATGGCATTGTTGAATAGTGGAGTGAGATGTACGGAATCCAATTTGGTGATCTGGGATTATGTTATTACAATATAGGATGGAATACAGGCGGTTTAAGATGAGTTTTTCTAGGATTTTGCCTATTATGAGTAAAAGAGAGATAGGACGGTAAGAGGATGGGTATTCTGGCAGCTTTGTGGGTATCGGTATCATTTTGACTATGGATAGTTTCCAAGAGTCAGGAAAATATGTGGTTCGGAGTACCGCGTTATATATATATAGGTGAGGAATAATACGGCTTTCTGAGGAAGCAGTTTTAGGATCTGGGATGTGATTAGTTCATGGCCAGGAGCTTTCTGGGAAGGTAATCTGTGTATGATACTGAATATTTCTGAAGGATGAAATGCTTTAGGTGGAAGGGTCCATTGGAGTGGAATATCGAGTTCTGCTTCAATACACTCAAGGTGGATTGGATTTAGGATATCTGGGTGTGGATTAAATGTTTTGAAGAGGTGATGAGCAAATATTTCAGATTTTTCTTCATCAGATCTAGACCAGGTTTGGGTTTCGGTATGAAGTGGGTGGTTAAAATCTTTAATTAGTTTCAGCTTTCATGGTTGAATTATTATTAGAGTTTGTTTTAGTTTGTTTATTTTGGTCTACTTTAAGTGGCTGGTTTGATTTAGCGGATTTATTTTTTGTTTCTGTTGCTCTTTTGTAGAGTTCGCCAGGTTAAATATTGAGAATCAGTCTCACTGATTTCGGAGAAGGGAGTCTCTTCATCTGATTCGTCACATGAAATGTTTCTCTCAGGTTCCATACCTCTAAATAATATATACAAAAAAAAGAAGAAGAGAAAGTAAAAAAATAATATCACTAATAAGAAAATATACAAAATAAATACTTAATAAATAATCTATTTACAAAGGTATATACAAATATAAAATAAAACATTTTCTATTGAATATTTAATGGTTGACCGTTGCATTATAAAGGAAGGAGATGGTCCGGGGTTGAGGTCATAAAAAGGCTAAATAGTGGTAAAACTATTTTATTGAAAGACTACGTTTCGACCCGACTTTGCAGGTCTTCATCAGGGCTAGAACGGACAAGATACAAAAAGATAGAGAATTGTGGAAATTACATAATATTTAGACATAATTTATAAACAATGTGAATAAGCTTATTAGAATTATAAACAGTAAGTACAATACAGTAAAAAAATATAGGGTGGTCATACATTGGTGTAGAGTGTAAATGAAAATTTAGAATAAAATAGAAGAGAGATCATACAAAGAAGGAATATTTAGAATAACAAATAATTAAATGAATTAATTAATAAAAATTGAGAGTGGATGAAAATAATAGAATAGAATATTTAAGTTATTTTTCTCTTATAAGACTTAAAATGTGTCTATATGTAAGAGAAATACAGTTTTTGTCTACTCTGTGATTAACGGGATTGTGTTCCATGTGAATGTGGATAGATTCGGAAATGATTCTTTTTTCATGGTTAGGGACCGTGGAAAGGATAGAGGTTTTTTTCAAAATCAAATGAGTGGTTAAGTGTTAAAGCATGTTCTGATAGTTTGGAGGCGGAAGGATTCAGGGAAGTTATGGACGTTTTATGTTGGGAAATGCGGGTTTTGAGATAGTTTTTGGTTTCACCAATATAGGAGCTATTGCAATTAGGAGTAGAGCAAGGTATTCGGTAAACTACATTGGATCGGTGTTGTAAGAGTATGGGATCCTTCAAGTTGGTGAAAAGGGAAGAAAGTTTGTTATGGTACTTAAGGCCAAGGCGTAAGTTGGTTGTAGGCGATTTTAGGAATTTTTGTATATTGGCTGAGAGGATAGGGATATAGGGGAGAGATTCGTATATGAAAGGAGTGGTAGATGATTGTGGGAAGTTGGGAGAATGGGAGGCTGTATTGTTTTTGGTTGTATAGCAATTTAAAAGTTTATGTTTGGTGTTCAGAGGAAAATTGTTAGAGAGCAGTATATTTTTGACACGTTGAGTGTTGGCTTGATGGTATTGTGGATCGGATAAGGTGAGGGATCGGTGAATAAGGTTTTTGGCGGTATTGATTTTTTGGTGATATGGGTGTTAGGAGTAATAGTTGAGTAGTCTGCTGAGTATGTGGGTTTAGTGTACCAGTCAGTAGAGACAGAACCGTTAATGTTTTTCATTATTAGGAGGTCTAAGAAGGGGAGCGAATTGTTATCTTCTTTCTCTATGGTGAAACGGAGACGAGGGTGATAGGAGTTGAATAAGGAAAGAATTTGGGGGATGCTGTCAGGGTTAATAACAAGGAGGAGGTCATCAACATATTTTTTTATGAAAACGATGTCTTGATGAAAAGAAGGGATAACAGATTCAAGAAGGTCATTGAGAACAATATTGGAAATATCTGGTGCTAAGGAATTTCCCATGGCTAGGCTAGAAATCTGATGAAAGAATTTTCCTTGGAAGCTGAGGAAACCGGATCTGCAACAAAGCTCAAGGGATTCAAGATATGAGGAAAGGTTAAGGGTGGTGTGAGGTTCAATGATTGTCCATTTTTTCTCTACAATGTCTAGGGCTTTGTCTATTGGGATGTTGGTAAAAAGGCTTTCGGCGTCTAGGAAAACCAGGATAAAGTTATCAGGAATATAGAGCGAAGATTGAGATGGAATGAATTATGAATGTCGTAAGAATTATTGTGACTAAGTTTTTGGAGAGAGTGTAAAAGAAATTTGCTGAGTTTAGCTGAGGGGGCGTTAATATTGGAGATGATAAGGCGGAGGGGATTTCCAGGTTTGTGAATTTTTGAGAGTCCATATAAGCGGAGTGCTAGGGAGTTGTAGGATATAAGGTTGTAGTAAGTGGGACGGTTAATTTGTTTAGTCTCTAGTAAGTTTTTAATGTGGTGGTTAAATTTTAGCATTAGTGTACGGGTTGGGTCACGGGGAGAGGGTGCGTAAGTAAATATTGTTGAGCCATTTTTCACAACCTTTAGGGTATCACCTATCACCCCCGTCTCCGTTTCACCATAGAGAAAGAAGATAACAATTCGCTCCCCTTCTTAGACCTCCTAATAATGAAAAACATTGACGGTTCTGTCTCTACTGACTGGTACACTAAACCCACATACTCAGGCAGACTACTCAACTATTACACCCAACACCCATATCACCGAAAAATCAATACCGCCAAAAACCTCTACACTCTACACCAATGTATGACCACCCTATATTTTTTTTTTTTCTTTTCCCTCTCTATACTTTTAAGTTAGCTCTGCAATGTATGTATGTTAATGAAGTTATTTCTATATTTACATTTTACTTTTTACCAATTTTGGGTTTATAAACATTGTACTCTGATCTAGAATCATGAAATACCTCTCACATCTCTCAACTCTATTTTATATGTATATTTATATACTTATAATTTAATATTTATAGATATAGTATTCTTCCATTGTATCCATCCATATCTTCAAAAATTCCTAGGTACTGTACATTCCTGGGTTTTTCAATCTTTACTTAGTTAACACATGTTAACTCCCCCTATACCTGCAATCCTTTACTTAGTTAACACATGTTAACTCCCCCTATTCCTGCAATCCTTACCGCTGCCTTTCCAGTTCTAAGTGAAACTCCTAGAGGAACACACCTGTAAGTCTCTAATCTTATTTTTTCTCCTGTAGATTTTGTAGAATTATACTCACATTTTCATTTGTTATATATTACACTACAACAATTGTTAGCATCTATTTACTTTATTTTAGGATCTTGTTACTCAGCTTACTTATTCCATATTGTATTGTACTTACTGTTTATAATTCTAATAAGCTTATTCACATTGTTTATAAATTATGTCTAAATATTATGTAATTTCCACAATTCTCTATCTTTTTGTATCTTGTCCGTTCTAGCTCTGATGAAGACCTGCAAAGTCGGGTCGAAACGTTGGCTTTCAATAAAATAGTTTTACCACTATTTAGCCTTTAAAACATTTTCTGTAAATAAAATAAAAGTCTTAGTGAAAAAAAATAAATAAAGAGAAAGAGAAGAAAAAAAAAAATATAGACTGTCTTAGGTACGAAATCGCAATTTTCTGACGTGAAACCAAAGGCTGTAAACTTGAAAGATAAGACCCGCTGAGGGAAATTATCTGCCACGTAAACTGTCTCTACCAGACGAGTATCAATTGTTATTAAATCACTGATTGTTAGTAAAAAGTCACTCACCTCACTAATTATTACGTAAAAATGTTTAACTGTTTATAAACACTCTGTTTGCAAAGTCTCAGAAAGTGATTTAAGATAACAACCAGATGACAATGTAACAAAGACAGAACGATATGAATATTGAACTGCAGTTGCGGCCATGACACTTGATACTCAATTATAGATATAGGTAAGGAATTGACCGCTTTGGATGGAAGTGTTTGAAGGATCTGGGGGGTAAGTTTTTGTATTTGGAGTTTCACTTCGGAAAGATGAATCGCTTTAGGGGGCAGTGAGAGTGGAATAATTGAAGTAAGGGATTCCTCGACTGTTACGGCGTGGGTAGGATGGGATTTAGGATTGGGAATAAATGTATTGGGGAGATGTTTGGCGAACTCCTCGGCTTTATCTTCTTCAGATGCTGTCCAGGAGCCGTCATCTCGCCGGAGATTATGGGAAATAAGGTGAGATTTTAGGATTGTCTTAATCGTTTTCCAAAGAGAATTGTCATGAACAGAGAGGGATGATAGGTAGGAATTAAATAATCTGGAACTATAGGAGGCTAATTCTCGCTTTAGTTTCTTACAGTGGTAATTATAAGAACGGCGATCAGCAGGATGTTTGTTATGTTGCCATACTGATCTGGCACGTCGTTTCATATGGATGAGATCTAAGAGGTATTGAGATAAGCTGTTTTGCTTAGGATTTCTTGGGGAGTTACTTGGGTGCGAGGCAGTCCATGTGGCTTAAGGTGGTTGGATTAAGGTATTAATGGAATATACAAAATTGTCAAGGTCGTCTTGGGTTTTGAGGGATATATTAAGATCTATTTTGTCGGAAAGAATTTGGCGGAATAGGTTCCAGTTAACAGGTCTTCTTATGAATGATGGTGGAGAAGGTTTGAGAACGGGCTCTAGGGAACCATTAAGAATTATGGGGTATCAGTAGAGAAGAAATGGGGGAGCTGGCACACCAAAAAGAGCAGCCAATCAGAAGCCAGGATTTCAGTGACGTCATCATGGCGGGAAGTTTGAATTTGAATTTGAACAACGGCAAGCTGCCTTTTAGGACCTCTAACCAGCCTTAACCACCACGTGGTCAGTCACGTGACCACCAGTCACGCCCCTTTTCGATCCTGTGACCCTCATATTTTCCCCCCACCCCTCCCTTAAAGAGGCCGAGTGTACCCGACCGCCATTTTCTTTTCACGTACTTACGAGGTTTACGCCTTGTATAGCGTCACGAACGTCCCTTTTCGATCCTGTGACCCTCACATTTTCCCCCCACTCCTTTCTAAGATGACAAGCCCGGCCACCATTTTGTTTCTTTCGATAATCTTCCTAATGTTTATCTTCTATATAATCTTCCTAATGTTTATCTTTTACATAACCTTCTCAATGTTTACCTTTTCAGAGTCACGTGATCGGTCACGTGACTAGCGATTTGAGTGACAGGGGGACCTTTGTCCGCCATTTTGTTTTTCTATAACTCCCCTATTGTTTACCTTTTTCATAATGATAAATCTGGCGCTTCTTCCTCCATCGCAACCATTATAACCTTACAGTAACCTTCCTAATTTTTTATTATGGTAATGGGTTCTTCATGGAATTCTGCGGACCCCCCTAGAGCCCTTCGGGGGCTAGAGCCGAGGTCCTTTTTGCTCTAAAACCAACCGTTTTCGAGATATTCGACATTTTAATTTTTGATTATTAATTGGAAAAAATATATTTATTGTAGTAATACTGTAAAAGGCCTCTGGAGGTTTCCTATTTAAATATTTTTAAGTAATTTTAGATATGTAAACACTACACATAATTCTATTGCGCAGATAGCGGATGGACTTTGATCCCTTTAATCCTCAAACTGTAAACAACATCTTAATCCCTATCTAAATATAAACAATGGACTTGTACCTGTAATCTCTTATTGTTCTCCTTTACACGTAAACATGGACTTTGGCCCCTTTAATCCTTAAAATATAAACAACCTGTTAGGTCTTTTTAATCTCTATCTAAGTATAAACATTTAATCGTTAATTGTTCTCCTTCATGTACTTTGTCCTTTTTAATCCTAAAAACATAAACAGATCAGTCTACAAATAGGGGCGATTTTAGGGCTCTTCCTCATTCTGCGTTCCACAGTTACTTGGAACATCTCTGGAAAATTGTAAGTTGATTTCATTAAACATTGTTTTTTCATTTTGAATTTCTCAAGTGTAATTCTTATATTTTCTTTCTAATGAGTTATTGTTTTTCAATTATTTAAAAAGTTACATTTTTTAATTCATTTTAAAAATTTTTCATAATCTTTTTATTCTGGAAAAGTTAAAATTATTATTTTGAAGTTGGAATTTATTTTCAATTAATTTTTAGAATTAAGTTAAAATTATTTACGTTATTAATTAATTGTTTACATTTAATTATGTCTAGTTTAAATACTTGTCAGTATTGTGATAGAGGATTTTAGCAAGGATTGTAACAAACTTCGACATGAAATTACGTGCGTGATTACTCTGACACGACGTACATGCATTTGCTGTAACGAAATTTTCAATTCTGTAAAGCAGTATATGCAACATGTACGTCGTTGCCAGAGAGAAAAACCACTCGTTATGGCGAAGCGTAGGCGGTTGGAGGCGGCTATGGGATCGCTATATGAGATTGAGACATCGTTCGGAGGAGATCTCAAGACTTTTTTCTTGCCGTGTTCGGAAGCAATCGATGTAGTGGAATTTTTATGCAGCCAGACAGAAACACTACATCGATTGATTTCCGAATTTTTGACAGAATCAGACGCTCCCCTAAAATTTAATTTGGTTTTGGAAGCAATGTTCGAAAACGTTAAAGGTGAGACGTGTGATCGTGCCTTCAAAACCAAAAATAAGGCAATATATGATATCTCTTTCATCTTGGATACTCTAAGTGAGATGTATGCGAAGTTGGCTACCGAGATGGAAGAGATGACCATGAAAGGGAGTGGCTGGTTCTTAAAAGGTCTTGAT
Source organism: Nezara viridula (assembly GCA_928085145.1). Lineage (NCBI taxonomy): Eukaryota > Metazoa > Arthropoda > Insecta > Hemiptera > Pentatomidae > Nezara > Nezara viridula. The sequence goes on from OV725078.1 coordinate 208,429,194, forward strand.
GGTCTTCTCCTTAAGATTAATCGATTTAGACCTCTGGGCGCCTCCAGCTATATTGGGCTTCCTCATAAAATAGCCGCAAAAAAGGCTATTATCAATGTTCAGAATTACGACGATAATTGCTTTAAGTATGCCATTCTTTCGCACCTCGTTCATGATAATAACCCTCAATGTGTGAGTAAATATAGGGACTTACAGCATGGTACAATTTTGACTGCATTCCCTTTCCCACTCCTCTCCACCAGGTGAAAATATTTGAGCGGTATAATAATATCAGCATCAATGTTTTCGCTGTTGGAGAGTCGCAAGACGTGTATCCACTAAAAGTTGTTAAACAGGAGAAGGCAGATCATCGTGATCTCCTTCTTCTGACAGATGATGAGAGGCGAAGCCACTATACCTATATAAAAGATTTTAACAAATTAGTGGCTTCGCAGATTTCTAGACATAAGAGTGGAAAACACGTCTGCAAGCGATGCCTCACCCATTTCAATTTAGATGGGAGAGACATCGCTGAGCAGATGAGGGAGCACATGGAGTACTGTGGACTAAATAAACCGACGCGAATAATACTCCCGGCTTGAGACGATAAAGGGAATCCTCAGACAATATCTTTTATTAATATTCAACGACAAGTGAGGATTCCTTTTGTCGTTTATGCTGATTTCGAATCTGTCGAGCCGGGAGAACCAGGGTCTTCACGTACGACTCCCTACCAGAGGCACCTTCTCATGAGTTTTTGCACTTATATAAAGATTTCAGAAAATATCCCATACCACTTCCTGCCTCAAGATTTTCCCACGGAGCCATACATTTACACAGGCGAGGATTCAGCGCAGACATTTATGGTATATATCAGGGAAGTGGCGAAGAAGGTGTCTCTGGTGTACTCCATGAAGCGACACATGCTACCCCTGACACCATTGCAGTTGGAAGCCCACCTTAGATCCCAAACCTGTTACCTATGTTCCCGTCCTTATTATTCCGACAATAAGAAAGTGATGGACCACGATCACATTACTGGGATGTATCGTGGTCCAGCACATTCGAAATGTAATATCCTTTACCGTACTCCTTGTTTCCTTCCCGTCGTATTTCACAACCATAGCGGTTACGATGCTCACTTCATTGTCCGAGAGTTGGGACGAGAATTGACTGAAGAAGAGAAGAAAAACATGCGGATTGACGTCATCCCCAACTCTGAGGAGAAATACATCTCCTTCGCAATGACAGTGGGCAACTTCCTTCTGAAAGCGCTTCCTTCTGACGGTTTCGAATGGGTCAAGAATCCGGAATCTCTAGATTGGCTCAATTTACCGAAAGACGGGCCTTTCGGCTACATCGTTGAAGCCGATATAGAGTATCCGGAACGGCTGCACGATTTGCACAACGATTTCCCCCTGTTGCCAAAGAATAAAGTTCCATCCGATTCAAAAAGCTTTTGGCTTCACTGGACAACAGGAAAAAATATTTTTTGCATTTCGTCAACTTGCAACAGGCCATGAGCTTAGGACTAAAGTTAGTTCGAGTACATCGAGCGCTCAAATTCCGACAATCCCATTGGCTTCGTAGTTACATTGAACTTAACACCAAACACCGATCACAAGCTACGAACGATTTCGATAAAGACTTCTTTAAGCTCATGAATAATGCCGTTTTCGGAAAGTTTATGGAGGATGTCCGAAAACGGTGTAAGATTGAGCTTGTAGTAAGTCAGCGACGACTAAATAAACTTACAGCAAAACCTACTTTCAAAGACAGGACAATATATACAGATTCGTTAATGGCAGTACATTTGGACTTTGAAAAGATCGAAATGAACAAACCTATTTACGTAGGGATGGCCATTTTGGATCTTTCCAAGGTCCGAATTTACGAATTCCACTACGAGACCATGTTACCTTACTACGGACCAGACAAACTAAAACTAATGTATACGGACACAGACAGTTTACTATATCTTATACAGACGGACGACTTATACAATGACATGACAGATTTTATGGACGAACTGGATACCTCTGACTACCCTAACGAACATCCGATACACAGGACTTATAACAAAAAGGTGTTGGGGAAATTTAAAGACGAAGCCAACGGAGTGCCCGTCTCCGAGATTGTCGGACTTCGTGCGAAGATGTATTCGATACGAATTCATGCCGATAAAGTCATCAAAAAGGCGAAAGGGATAAAAAAGTCAGTTGTAGAAAATAGATTAACCTTCGAAGATTATTTAGCTGCACTGCGCGACGGAAAAGAGTTTAAGACGACGTTCCGTTCAATTATTTCGAAAGAGCATAAATTCTTTTCCGTCGTACAGACAAAGACTTCCCTTTCGCCACACGATGATAAACGTCATCATATCGACGGAATTCGTACTTTGGCTCATGGCCATTATTCCATACCGGATGGGTAGATGAGGTGTTGGGGTATGGCATATTTTCTCCCTGATAATAATTGTAAATAGTTATTTAGAGAATATTTTGTTGTAAATAGTTTTGTAGGGAATATATATATATATATATATATATATATATATATATATATATATATATATATATATTTTTTTTTTTTTTTTGTAAATATTGTAGTTTTATTATGAATAATTTTGTTATTAAAAAGGAAGTAAATAAATATTTTTTTTTATAAATCAAGTTAGTAGTTTTATTTTTATTAATGGTTATGGGATATGGTATAATTTCTCCCTCTAAAACTCTATCTCAATACTGACAGTTTAAATATTTGTAAATAGTTTATTTTAATTTTTTTTGTAAATAGTTTTGTAGTAAATAGTTTTATTGTAAATAGTTTATTTGTAAAAAAAATAAAATAAATAATAAATAAAACAATAAACAAAAAAAAATGATGAAAATATATATTAAAAAAAACATATTAATTTATTTTCATTAATATGTATATAGAATATTACTATATTTTAGTTGAAAGACAATGACTTTTAATTCAATACCCAATTGAACTCTACACTATGAAAGAATTATCAAAATGAAGAAAGGTTTAAAGAAATTTACCATTTCCAGATAAAAAGATAAATAGATATCTATTATTCTTTTAGTTGATATACTATAGTTGTTAATGAATGAAAGCGTGCTATGAATGGGTCACTGGCGTGGTACTAGCGTGCTCGTAAACCAAAAGAGTGTATGTTGAAAAATATTAACAACGATGTTATATCAACAAACTTTCTCGATGCATTCACACATTGACGTGATGAGAAGGCTTAATTCTAAATTATATTTAGAAAACTAAGATGAGTGCAAAAAAACAAAACAAAACCAAACAAAAACACACCGATTTGCATAGCCAATCAGAACCCATGATTTCAATGACGTAACCATGGCCTGGCCTAAGGATCACGTGACTGGACACGTGGTGGTTAAGGCTGGCTGGAGTGCTGCCCATGTGTTGTTTAAGGCTGGCCGGACGTCTGATCACGTGGTAGTTAAGGCAATCGTTTGCGATCCGTGTGGTTAAGGTTAGGACGAGGTATTACATTAAATAGTCGCGAACCAGAAGTTCGCGACCATTTTGAATACTCTAGCCAGCCTTAACCACCACGTGTCTCGTCACGTGATCCTTAGGCCAGGCCATGGTTACGTCATTGAAATCATGGGTTCTGATTGGCTATGCAAATCGGTGTGTTTTTGTTTGGTTTTGTTTTGTTTTTTTGCACTCATCTTAGTTTTCTAAATATAATTTAGAATTAAGCCTTCTCACCACGTCAAGGTCATTGATATATCATCGTTGTTAATATTTTTCAACATACACTCTTTTGGTTTACGAGCACGCTAGTACCACGCCAGTGACCCATTCATAGCACGCTTTCATTCATTAACAACAATAGTATATCAACTAAAAGAATAATAGATAGCTATTATCTTTTTATCTGGAAATGGTAAATTTCTTTAAACCTTTCTTCATTTTGATAATTCTTTCATAGTGTAGATTTCAATTGGGTATTGAATTAAAAGTCATTGTCTTTCAACTAAAATATAGTAATATTCTATATACATATTAATGAAAATAAACTAATATGTTTTTTTTAATATATTTTTTAATCATTTTTTTTTATTTATAGTTTTATTTATTATTTATTTTATTTTTTTTACAAATAAACTATTTACAATAAAACTATTTACAAAAAAAAATAAAATAAACTATTTACAAATATTTAAACTGTCAGTATTGAGATAGAGTTTTAGAGGGAGAAATTATACCATATCCCATAACCAAAAAAAAAAAAAAACCTGTACCACGACAACCCATGAAGGGTCTGGGGTTCAGTACTATTTAGGGAAAGTACTGTTTCTAGGTCAACGGATGTGTAAGGATGCGATTTGACCATGATCACGCTCAACCGCCAGGTTTTCCCCCTTAATCAATTGTTTAATAAAGGGTACCCACTTTATAGAGGCTGGGTGTGCCCCAGGAGGGACTTCCAACCCAGGGTCGCCCCACGGCCAATGAAACAGATAAATAAATTTTCTTCCATGAGCCGGGGTTCGAACCTGGGACATTTGCATTGGAAGCTCAGTGCCCTACCACTGAGCTACCCCCATAACCATTAATAAAAATAAAACTACTAACTTGATTTATAAAAAAAAAATATTTATTTACTTCCTTTTTAATAACAAAATTATTCATAATAAAACTACAATATTTACAAAAAAAAAAAATATATATATATATTCCCTACAAAACTATTTACAACAAAATATTCTCTAAATAACTATTTACAATTATTATCAGGGAGAAAATATGCCATACCCCAACACCTCATCTACCCATCCGGTATGGAATAATGGCCATGAGCCAAAGTACGAATTCCGTCGATATGATGACGTTTATCATCGTGTGGCGAAAGGGAAGTCTTTGTCTGTACGACGGAAAAGAGTTTATGCTCTTTCGAAATAATTGAACGAAACGTCGTCTTAAACTCTTTTCCGTCGCGCAGTGCAGCTAAATAATCTTCGAAGGTTAATCTATTTTCTACAGCTGACTTTTTTATCCCTTTCGCCTTTTTGATGACTTTATCGGCATGAATTCGTATCGAATACATCTTCGCACGAAGTCCGACAAACTCGGAGACGGGCACTCCGTTGGCTTCGTCTTTAAATTTCCCCAACACCTTTTTGTTATAAGTCCTGTGTATCGGATGTTCGTTAGGGTAGTCAGAGGTATCCAGTTCGTCCATAAAATCTGTCATGTCATTGTATAAGTCGTCCGTCTGTATAAGATATAGTAAACTGTCTGTGTCCGTATACATTAGTTTTAGTTTGTCTGGTCCGTAGTAAGGTAACATGGTCTCGTAGTGGAATTCGTAAATTCGGACCTTGGAAAGATCCAAAATGGCCATCCCTACGTAAATAGGTTTGTTCATTTCGATCTTTTCAAAGTCCGAATGTACTGCCACTAACGAATCTGTATATATTGTCCTGTCTTTGAAAGTAGGTTTTGCTGTAAGTTTATTTAGTCGTCGCTGACTTACTACAAGCTCAATCTTACACCGTTTTCGGACATCCTCCATAAACTTTCCGAAAACGGCATTATTCATGAGCTTAAAGAAGTCTTTATCGAAATCGTTCGTAGCTTGTTGTCGGTGTTTGGTGTTAAGTTCAATGTAACTACGAAGCCAATGAGATTGTCGGAATTTGAGCGCTCGATGTACTCGAGCTAACTTTAGTCCTAAGCTCATGGCCTGTTGCAAGTTGACGAAATGCAAAAAATATTTTTTCCTGTTGTCCAGTGAAGCCAAAAGCTTTTTGAATCGGGTGGAACTTTATTCTCTGGCAACAGGGGGAAATCGTTGTGCAAATCGTGCAGCCGTTCCGGATACTCTATATCGGCTTCAACGATGTAGCCGAAAGGGCCGTCTTTCGGTAAATTGAGCCAATCTAGAGATTCCGGATTCTTGACCCATTCGAAACCGTCAGAAGGAAGCGCTTTCGACATCGCCCACCCGTACAAGTTGTTTGCGTCCAGGTAGGCGATATATGAAGATTCCTCCTGGGGATCTCGACTTGGGTCAAGATATTTATTGCTCGATATTCCATACCGGTGACTGCATTGGCACAAGCCACCCCTTATACCTCGCTCGATCATCAGGACCATGTCGTAATCAGCCAACAGATCTAATTGTATCCCCGTATACTTCAGCATGGCATCCCAAGCGAGTCCGGGTGCCGTGTAATACCAAGCCGGGTCCAGTGAATATGCTCCCAAACAGACGTCTCTGAAATTTTCAAAGACATCGCAAAGGAGCATAACATCTACCTTGAGGTAGAGTTCACTGTACGCGGCCAGGGTTCTGATATTAAACGTGTCCCATACCGCTTGAGCATGCTGATAGTCCTCGTCCGAGACGGGCATTTCATTCAATTGATTATAAAATGCTTCCTTCGGGGGCAGAACCGTCTCCCGAAGTTTCTCGAACGAGTCCACGTAATCATAGGGGTACACTCCTTTTCTGATCACGAGGTCCAACTAGTCAGCGGGGAAGAATTTACTCGTCTGCTTAAAGTTAGACTTGGGTAAATTCTTGGACAACCTATCCAGACTGGAAGCCATGAAGCGGAATGAGTCCACAAATCTAACGATTAAGTTGCCCACTGTCATTGCGAAGGAGATGTATTTCTCCTCAGAGTTGGGGATGACGTCAATCCGCATGTTTTTCTTCTCTTCTTCAGTCAATCCTCGTCCCAACTCTCGGACAATGAAGTGAGCATCGTAACCGCTATGGTTGTGAAATAGAACGGGAAGGAAACGAGGAGTACGGTAAAGGATATTACATTTCGAATGTGCTGGACCACGATACATCCCAGTGATGTGATCGTGGTCCAGCACTTTCTTATTGTCGGAAGAATAAGGACGGGAACATAGGTAACAGGTTTGGGATCTAAGGTGGGCTTCCAACTGCAATGGTGTCAGGGGTAGCATGTGCCGCTTCATGGAGTACACCAGTGACACCTTCTTCGCCACTTCTCTGATATATGTCATAAATGTCTGCGCTGAATCCTCACCTGTGTAAATGTATGGCTCCGTGGGAAAATCTTGAGGCAGGAAGTGGCATGGGATATTTTCTGAAATCTTTATATAAGTGCAAAAACTCATGGGAAGGTGCCTCTGGTAGGGAGTCGTACGTGAAGACCCTGGTTCTCCCGGCTGAATCTTTTTCAAAACAGATTCGAAATCAGCATAAACGACAAAAGGAATCCTCACTTGTCGTTGAATATTAATAAAAGATATTGTCTGAGGATTCCCTTTATCGTCACAAGCCGGGAGTATTATTCGCGTCGGTTTATTTAGTCCACAGTACTCCATGTGCTCCCTCATCCGCTCAGCGATGTCTCTCCCATCTAAATTGAAATGGGTGAGGCATCGCTTGCAGACGTGTTTTCCACTCTTATGTCTAGAAATCTGCGAAGCCACTAATTTGTTAAAATCTTTTATATACGTATAGTGGCTTCGCCTCTCATCATCTGTCAGAAAAAGGAGATCACGATGATCTGCCTTCTCCTGTTTAACAACTTTTAGTGGATACACGTCTTGCGACTCTCCAACAGCGAAAACATTGATGCTGATATTATTATACCGCTCAAATATTTTCACCTGGTGGAGAGGAGTGGGAAAGGAAATGCAGTCAAAATTGTACCCATGCTGTAAGTCCCTATATTTAGTCACACGTTGAGGGTTATTATCATGAACGAGGTGCGAAAGAATGGCATACTTAAAGCAATTGTCGTCGTAATTCTCAACATTGATAATAGCTTTTTTTGCGGCTATTTTATGAGGAAGCCCAATATAGCTGGAGGCGCCCAGAGGTCTAAATCGATTAATCTTAAGGAGAAGACCATCAAGACCTTTTAAGAACCAGCCACTCCCTTTCATGATCATCTCTTCCATCTCGGTAGCCAACTTCGCATACATCTCACTTAGAGTATCCAAGATGAAAGAGATATCATATATTGCCTTATTTTTGGTTTTGAAGGCACGATCACACCTCTCACCTTTAACGTTTTCGAACATTGCTTCCAAAACCAAATTAAATTTTAGGGGAGCGTCTGATTCTGTCAAAAATTCGGAAATCAATCGATGTAGTGTTTCTGTCTGGCTGCATAAAAATTCCACTACATCGATTGCTTCCGAACACGGCAAGAAAAAAGTCTTGAGATCTCCTCCGAACGATGTCTCAATCTCATATAGCGATCCCATAGCCGCCTCCAACCGCCTACGCTTCGCCATAACGAGTGGTTTTTCTCTCTGGCAACGACGTACATGTTGCATATACTGCTTTACAGAATTGAAAATTTCGTTACAGCAAATGCATGTACGTCGTGTCAGAGTAATCACGCACGTAATTTCATGTCGAAGTTTGTTACAATCCTTGCTAAAATCCTCTATCACAATACTGACAAGTATTTAAACTAGACATAATTAAATGTAAACAATTAATTAATAACGTAAATAATTTTAACTTAATTCTAAAAATTAATTGAAAATAAATTCCAACTTCAAAATAATAATTTTAACTTTTCCAAAATAAAAAGATTATGAAAATTTTTTAAAATGAATTAAAAAATGTAACTTTTTAAATAATTGAAAAACAATAACTCATTAGAAAGAAAATATAAGAATTACACTTGAGAAATTCAAAATGAAAAAACAATGTTTAATGAAATCAACTTACAATTTTCCAGAGATGTTCCAAGTAGCTGTGGAACGCAGAATGAGGAAGAGCCCTAAAATCGCCCCTATTTGTAGACTGATCTGTTTATGTTTTTAGGATTAAAAAGGACAAAGTACATGAAGGAGAACAATAAACGATTAAATGTTTATACTTAGATAGAGATTAAAAAGACCTAACAGGTTGTTTATATTTTAAGGATTAAAGGGGCCAAAGTCCATGTTTACGTGTAAAGGAGAACAATAAGAGATTACAGGTACAAGTCCATTGTTTATATTTAGATAGGGATTAAGATGTTGTTTACAGTTTGAGGATTAAAGGGATCAAGGTCCATCCTCTATCTGCGCAATAGAATTATGTGTAGTGTTTACATATCTAAAATTACTTAAAAATATTTAAATAGGAAACCTCCAGAGGCCTTTTACAGTATTATTACAATAAATATATTTTTTCCAATTAATAATCAAAAATTAAAATGTCGAATATCTCGAAAACGGTTGGCTTTAGAGCAAAACGGACCTGGGCCCTAGCCCCCGAAGGTCTCTAGGGGGGTCCGCAGAATCCCATATAGAACCCAATACCATAATAAAAAAAAAAGTAGGGAGGTTACTGTAAGATTATAATAGTTGGGAGGAGAGACGAACGCGAGATTTGTCACAAATATATATGATCTGGTTTACATAGATTAATGAATAATAAAAAAAAAATAAATATATTATTTTAAAACATAATAAAAACATAAAATATCCAATATCTCGAAAACGGTTGGTTTTAGAACAAAAAGGACCTCGGCTCTAGCCCCCAAAGGGCTCTAGGGGGGTCCGCAGAATTCCATGAAGAACCCATTACCATAATAAAAAATTAGGAAGGTTACTGTAAGGTTATAATGGTTGCGATGGAGGAAGAAGCGCCAGATTTGTCATTATGAAAAAGGTAAACAATAGGGAGTTATAGAAAAACAAAATGGCGGACAAAGGTCCCCCTGTCACTCAAATCGCTAGTCACGTGACCGATCACGTGACTCTGAAAAGGTAAACATTGAGAAGGTTATGTAAAAGATAAACATTAGGAAGATTATATAGAAGATAAACATTAGGAAGATTATCGAAAGAAACAAAATGGTGGCCGGGCTTGTCATCTTAGAAAGGAGTGGGGGGAGAATGTGAGGGTCACAGGATCGAAAAGGGGCGTGACGCTATACAAGGCGTAAACCTCGTAAGTACGTGAAAAGAAAATGGCGGTCGGGTACACTCAGCCTCTTTAAGGGAGAGGTGGGGGGAAAATATGAGGGTCACAGGATCGAAAAGGGGACCTCGTGACGTCATAGGAGATGCAAACCTCGTAAGTACATGAAAAGAAGATGGCGGTCGGGTCTACTCAGCCTCTTAGAGAGAGGGGTGGGGGGAAAATATGAGGGTCACAGGATCGAAAAGGGGCGTGACTGGTGGTCACGTGACTGACCACGTGGTGGTTAAGGCTGGTTAGAGGTCCTAAAAAGCAGCGTGGCGTTGTTCAAATTAAAATTCAAACTTCCCGCCATGATGACGTCACTGAAATCCTGGCTTCTGATTGGCTGCTCTTTTTGGTGTGCCAGCTCCCCCATTTCTTCTCTGTGGAAAGTTCGTTTATGTGTGTAATGGAACAATGGAGGGGATTTAATCCACTGTTGGTGAAGAAATCTAGGATATCAGGATTATGGTTAGGATCTGTGGGCCAGTAAGTAGGAGAGTTAGGGGAAAGAAAATGGAAACGTTGGGGATTGAGTGCAGACAGCAATGTTCGGCCACGAGAATTGGTGGTTCTTGAACCTCATTGCTGGTGTTTGGCATTTAAGTCTGCACCCATGATAAAGTGATGTCCTAAGGAGTCGAGGAGAGAATTGAGTAGGAATTGGATATATAACAATACAACAATATATAACAATAGGAACAATACGCTGATGCAAGTGGGACCGGAAATGAGAAGGTTTTGATTACGATAGCGGTGGCCTTAGGATGTCTTGTGTAGGTAAAAGAATTAGGTGATGGGAGAGGGATTGGTGTACAATGAATGCAGTACCGGCATGTGCTCCTCCGTCAGGGTGGTCAGTACGATATGTCAAGTATTGTGGTATTTTAAATAGATGTTAACAGGTCCTGTTACCAACGACCGAATGTGGTGATAACCGAGCTGAGCTATTACTGGTAGATTAAGCTCAGATCACTAGCGGATCCAGGATTTAATTTTGGGGGGAGGCTTCAGCCCGAAAGCTTCTTTTTTTGCATATATATAAGTGATAATTTCTTTGGAAAAACAGAAAGATTCTAACTACCTATATGATTTGGTGTGTATGGTGGCAAATAGCTCAAAGTGTTCTATTACGTTCTTAAGTGATTGCAGTTAGTTTTTGTGTTGTTTTTGTTGTAATTTTCGTTCTTGTTGTTGTTTTTTCGTTATTGGACATAATTTTATTATGATATAAGTAGTTTTAGTTATTGTAAATAGGAAAAGTAGAAGTGAAGGTTAACCTTACGGTTTCCTCCATCACTGTAACTTTTCTAAATAAACTTTTAGAGACCGGCTTACAGTGCAGGATTTGGTGCATTCTAAGGTAAGAAAACCCTTGAACATTAAGTGTAATTTTGTTAACCAAAAGGAACTTTAATAGTTTATAACGACTTTAGGTTAAGTTTTATAAACTCTTATTTTTATTACTTGCTCATCATTATAACATATTTTGTTACAAATTTTGGACAAATAACATTGCTGTGACATGTCTAAAAGCACCGAAACAGCTATGGAGGAAGGAGTGGAAGAAGAACAGATCTTAAAGCATCCAAGGTCTACCGCTAAACGGCAAAGAAAGGGATCCCCTGATTCCCGTGAAGAGTCTGGAAAGGCTAGAATAGAAGATATTCTCCTACACGATGGACGTCGAATTCAAGAGAACATTAGAGTTTATATGAATACTACAGACAGAAATGTAAACCTAAAAGTTCAGAAGTATATCAATGGTAAAGTGCAACAATTGATTGATATCATGGAGACAATTAATGATAAACAAGATGAGCAGCAAACTTTGATCCAATGTGTAATTAGAGAGACGTTAGCTTCCTCTAATGTTTATGAAAATATAATTCAATCTGTTGTTGAAAAATCAATACCAATGGTCCTAGAAGGCTTAAGGCAGCCTCTACGACACCACAAGGGCTACCGGTAGCACCAGGAACATCTCGGGAACTAACAGTAACTAGAGAGGAATCATTAGCCGACACCCAGGAAGGTATCACAGATACCGAAACCTTCTCCATAGTTAAAAGAAAGCGGAAGAAGAAAAAATCTTCTGTTGTGACCAAGGAGAGTGCTATTAAACAGAATGTGCAGCTAAAAAAATCATCTGAGGCATCAACTAAAAAGATGACGACTATGCCAGATGTTGTTAAAACTCTGCCATTAAAAGCACCGGATGCTCCAAAACCAACTTATCTGACCAAAGTTGGCTAGGGAAAGACAGCGGTTGATATCATCAACGATTTGCCTCCTCCTACAGATCTTGGAGTAAATGCCAGAATCGTTCGAGCAACCAAAGCTAGTTCGGTTTTAATTTGCGTGGATGAAGATGCCATGTCAAAAAACTACTTGAGTGGCAGAAACTAAAAGAAGCTGGGATGGAGGCAAGACTAGCTCTGAAGAAGAAACCGAAGTTGGAAGTTAAAGGGGTTCCACGATCATGGACAGCTGAAAACCTAGAAAGGGTAATGTGGGAGAAGTTAGCTGTGGAAGTAGTCCCTACACCGGAGAATAAATCGGACCATATAAAGCCACTGTTTTCCACAATGGCCAAAAATCAGATCACAAATAATCGGGTGATTGAAGTGAACCCAGTGGTTAGGTATAACTTTCTGAAGGAGGAAATAATAGCTGGGGGTTGGTGGGTATTGAAATTCACTGATTACCCTGATGCTTCTCTATGCCTTCGATGCCAAGGATACGGGCATACTAAGGCCACATGCGAGGCTAATGGTATCATCTGCAAGTGGTGCTCTGCATCTGGCCACATAGCTAAGGATTGTCCAGGGAAAATAAATAAAAAAGCCCCGATCTGCGTTATCTGCGTGAGGGAAGGTATCCCCAATAGCGAAGCTAAGCATCAGGCAGGAAGTCGGAACTGCCCGGTGCATATAAAGAAGTCTCAAGAGGTCCAGCTAAACATGGGCCGCCGACGCGTTTTGGCTGATGAGCTTCGCGCTCTTTCTAAACTCAGGGTTTGGCCTCACGTCGAGGATTATAGCCCTGAGCACTGGAGAGAGGAGGCCCAGGGCTGCAATAGTGATCAGTAATCCTAACCTCGACGTGATGGATCTAAGACAGCATACCATGGCGGATTATGCATCATGCTATGTTAGGTGGGGTAAGATTATCTTCACACTTGTGTCGGCATACCTGCCTGTCAGTGATGATATTGATGAAAGCATATCCGCTATGGAAATGATCATTAGAGAGATGAGAAATGTGATCGTTTGTTCAGATTCCAACTCCTGGAACACGGTCTGAGGGTCTAATATTACTGATAGGCGAGGCGCGAAAATGGGAGATTTCATGGCAAGAAATCACCTTGTCGTGATTAATGAACCCTCTGCTACCCCTACCTTTTCTGGAGTCATGGGGCAGAGTTGGATTGATGTCACGATCGACACGCCTGTGCTTACGAGGTGCATCACAGATTGGACGCTCAGGTCTGAAACGGGTTCCGACCACATTGCGATAGCAATCGACCTGGTAGATAAGCCAGGATGTTCCCATGGTATTGATAAAGGTTTTTTTACGAAAATAAGTGACTGGAGTGTCTTCAGGTGCTGTCTGGAAGGATTAATTGTAGATGAAGAATGGGATGTGATGGAGATGGACGTAGCTAATGACCTGAATTACAAGGTATATAGGATCACCAATATCATTCGAGACGCTGCCGAAAACTCCCTGAAGCACCGGAAAGCGAGAGCTCGACCGGTCCCATGCTGGACGCCAGCCTTGACTGTTCTAAAGAGAGACCTCTACAAGGCCCGGCGGTTATATCAGAGGTGCAGATGTGACGAGAGGCGCATTGCATTTCGGAATGAGTATAAATCTAAATCCAGGATATAACGAAACGAGGTTCGCTCACAAAAACGGAAGTCCTGGGACGATTTCATCGTCCAAGAGTCCTCGAAGAATCCCTGGGGTATTCCGTACAGTGTGGCATTGGGTAAGCTGATTCCGCTGCAGACTATTGCAGCTTTGAAATATCAAGATACTCAGGCAACTACCCTGGAAGAGACAGCCAGTATTTTCATTGAAGCAATATACCCCAGGGATGATTCAGCCCAGGACAGCGAAAATGACGCTTTTGTGAGGCGTACCACGGTGTATCCGACCGGGTCAGATTTATGCCCACCATGGGACATTCATCATGAGATCTTCGTATTGCCGTGGATAGGCAGAAAATGAATAGTTCTCCAGGTCTAGATGCAATAGAGTGGTGCCTCTTGACCTCCTCCTACTAGAAGAAGTGACGAAATATTCATACAAGATAGAGGGCTCTAAAGTACTTTCGGACAATCTACAGGTGAGGATTATGGAAGCGCCTAATAGGTGCAAGAAGATACTCCGGGAGGATACAATAAAAGCATGGAACCGGCGGTGGGTAACAACCCCTAAAGGAAGTACATTGAGGAAGTACTTTCCCACAGTATAGTCGAGGCTTCAGGCAAAGTGGGTCCTCCCGGACTACTGGATTTCCCAGTTCCTCACGGGGCATGGAGGATTTCGAGCTAAACTTCACGGTTTGGGCATTGAAGTAGATCCTCTATGCCCAATCTGTAGTGTTCCGGAAACTGTAGAGCACGTGGTCACGACCTGCACCGCGTTTGAAACGTTAAGAGCGACAATGACAAGAGCCGCAGGAATCCATGTCCTCACTGAAAATGAGTTTCCTCAGTTAGTCAGTGAGGAAAATTTCCCGCGGTTTAATGATTTCATAAATGGATGGAAGACTGCAGTGGGGTCCGCTCACTTCCATATTGGTGCTCGCAGAAGAAGAGGACAAGCGCCAGGAAGACCTCCAGATTCTGAAAGCTAGGCCGAAAGAAGAAGGAAGAAGATAAAACAGAAGAACTACATATATCTGCATATCTAGTAGTAGTGTGTTTTTAAGTATTCATGCCTAAAACACACTATTGCAAACACCCGTATTGGCATTGTGGCATGGGAGGGTGGAAATAAATAAATAATAAATAAATAAAATTTTAAATAGATGTTTAATGTTTAGTCGAGTTTCAGTAATTAGTGCTCCGTCAATTTTTCTGTCAAGTAATAAAGAAGATAGTTCGTCTGTATGACTTCTAACACCATGCGCATTCCAAAGGAGAATGGATATAAGTTTAGTGGAAATCATTTAAGCATTTTTGGAAGGAGGGATAAAATATAATACAAGATTTGTGAGAAGGGACATCAAAGGAGTAACAAGAGATCTGAATTCGGAAAGGAAAGATGTAAGTAACCTTGTGAGATATGTGGTATTTGATTGAGGAGGAATGTGAGGAATTGGGTGTTGATAGGATTGATGAGGGTTAGACGAAATTTAAGTAATTGGATGCAGGGTGTGTGGTTCAGGATCTTGAGGTGTATATTGTTGTTCCAGCAGGGTCTGACAATTAGATATTTCATTGCTAGCTAATAGGTGTGTAAAAGACACCGTCAAATCTATGATCTTTAAAGGTTCTCTTCATAATCTGGAAGGTTAAGTTCTTCTTCTTTCTGTTTCTTCTTTGTTCCGAGTATTCTGATATCTTTATTTGATATTTTTGTATATCTGGCAGCATTTCTAGTTCGCTGGATGTCCTTCAAGGCACAACGCACAGACTGCAGGATCTCTCTTCGTGTCTGTTGCACTCACCGGATTTGTGCTGCTCTCTACATTTCACACAAAGCGACAAAAAATGATAGTAAGTGTATGGCCATATGACTGGCAATTGTGGCACTGGACGATTTCCCTCTTAGGGTATGGATTCTCTACAATCCCACTTGTATAATACGTTCTTCTTATTTCATATACTTTTTCTATACCTTGCGTTGTCCCCAAATGTTAAATAGAAAAGGCCGATAATGGCGCAGGTCCTAGATGCAAGGTGGTGGCGCCCATTACCCGCCAAAAGTTTTAGCCTTTAAACACTGCTGCGTTCACTTTAAATCTATGATATGGTCCAACTTCCGAACAATTTATTCCGCAATTTCATAACAATAAGTTTTACTAAGCAACCCGGCAACTATTCATTATATGTAGTTCAGATTAGTTATAGATTATTTTAGTTTATAAAACAGGTATTGATATGAGTCGTTTTCTGGAAAGTATATACTATTTAAATTACCTCTAAGAATTAGTAAATATACCAAACAAAGTGTTAAATTGAAAACGTTAAATAAAAAATTTAAGATATTTAACAAAATATTTTTTAATTAAGGTTTATTATTATAATTATATCAATTTTACAATAAATGTCAATTTAAACGACATCCGTATAGAATAAAAGAAGTTAAATAAAAAAAAATGTTTAATTTTTTTTGTTGTCAATTAAATTATTGCACTAATATTTGTTCGTTAATAAAACCAATATAATTTACTAAAGCGTTATTATATCACTATAACTAAGCCATTTTTGTGTACAGAACGGTGTGGTAGAGGCTTGTAGACACCTACACCGGCACCGCTTTTCTGCAATTTAACATCATAAGTGCAATTTCTACGCAACTGCTTCAAATATTTTCAAAAGTAATCTGTGTTTTATAAAGAGAAATATATTCTCCAGATGTTTTATTTCAGCACATTTTGCGTTATTGTTGGCCGTTAAAGTCGAGATCCCCAGGAGGAATCTTCATATATCGCCTACCTGGACGCAAACAACTTGAACGGGTCGGCGAAGCCAAATTTTTATCCCCTTTTTTATTTATTGGAAAAATAATGGATTTTTTAAATGTTAAAGGGACATAGCCTGTTAACAGTGTTGTTGTTTTTTTTATTTTATTTTCAACATATTTGGTTAATTGTTGTTTTGATTTGTCTCATAAAATGAAACCAATTAATAATTATATGTATATATTCTTTGGCCCATAGCTTATTTTGTGTAAATTCAACAGGTCATTAAATTATACTTAAATTGGTATCGGTTGTAGCCCTAGCTATAAACAAGTGCTAGGTTCAAGTCAGAAGGCGGTAGAATTGACAATAGACAGTCTGACTCCGCCCGTCACTGAGCTGTGTACTGCCAACTTCAACACTGCCCACTGCAGTTCTACTGTGAAGAGACGTACTTTTCTCGTCGTGCTCGCCGCTGCAGATTTGCATATTTAATTATATGAGCGCTCATATTGAACCTACGTTCAGTCGCTGAAGAAGGATTGGAGTTCCAGCGGTTCGTCCATATCTACGACCGTCACCTGCTTGCGACCACGTAAACTTGTTCAACTTTTATTAATTCGTTTTCGTTCAGTTCTGTATAGTTCCTAAATTAGATTTAATATATATTTGTTAATTTTTCCATAATCAAACATCCAACTATTTTATTAGATATTTCATAATTATTATTAACTTTGTATTCAGCTTATCATTATTTTCATTTTAGAATTTATTAATTTATTATTAACTTTTGATACCAATGTAAAATTTATTTCATTTTATTTTTTATGTTTTCATTATTAGTAGGTGTAAATGTTTCAAAATAAATGTTTCATAATACAGTTCACTTTATTTTAAATTACAATCAATTTAATTTGAATAATAGTTAGGCTTCATTCGAAGTTGATTTAACCTAAGAGAGAGCTCAACATAGCCCATTTCAAAAAATCTATTAAATGTGGCCAATAAAATGTTTAAAAAGAAATCGGGGGCATATTCATAAAATTCATATCCTATCACTTCCTGGTGCCTTGGTATTTTTGGAGTTACCCAAAACAGCTTTCAACTCACCAAGAGAGAAGGATCTATCTAAAATAGCATTAGTAATATCTGGTTCAACGTATAAAATTATATAGAGTTTTAAAGTGCATAAACCAATCTTGTAATGATATATTACCTACAGACCAGTAATTACTATTTCTAAATACTTTTACAAGTTCCCAAAACTCTTTAATGATATTAACCATATTAATACGCTGGACACAATCTATATAATATTGCTTCTTTTTTAAGCAACTATGTTCTATGTTTTAATAAACATAGACTTTTATAAGTACTATTTGAATTTATATACACTCCTTATTACACTATGGATTTTTACTTGTATATACTGAACTTGGCTAAGGATTATAATTAGCAGACCTCTTGATGGTATTTGAGAGAATGTCGATCAAATCTTCCACCGAATGCTCATTTACAGATAAACGGTTAACTAAACCATCCACCCTAGCCTGATAAACTAACTCATTTTGTTTCAACCAATCAATTTTTGGGAGAAGTGATAAAGTAGACTGTTCAATTACCTTATTTTTAATTTTGAAAGAAGTAATAATCAACATGTGGTCCGAAAAAATCTGATAATCAACAGTGAAATTTCTTACTACTGCCAGCAACTTCATATTTACAATAGCATAGTCTGTAATGGAATTTCCCCGAGGCTCCCAAATATGTATATTCTCCTTTTATATCATTTTTCATAATAATAATAATAATAAGGCTTAGCGAACCCGAAGGTTCGATGCCGACACCACCAATCGCTTGTTACACACCTCCCTCCACCGTTCGCCGTCCAAACCCAGTTCCTTCAGATCAGCTTTAATGCAATCTTCCCACCTTCGCTTCGGTCTACAACTCGGGCGCTTACCATTCGGCACAGCAAATATTAACCTTTTAGGAATTCTCTCGTTACTAAGCCCAACTACTTTACAAGCCCATTTGATTCGCCGCGATGAAATCTCCTCAATTATATTACCCGGATACAGCTCACGCAATTCGGCGTTGTGTAACCGTCTGAACTCACCGGTTAACTCATCCTTCTTCGGTCCGAATATTCTACGCAATACTTTATTTTCAAAAACCTTAAGACGCTGCTCATCCCTTAATGTAAGCGGCCAAGTTTCGCATCCATAAAGAACTGTAGGCAAGATAATTGTTTTATAGATTCTAATTTTTAAGTTCCGGGACAAGAGGCGCGAACTAAGTAGTTTTGTCACAGAAAAATAACAAGCATTTCCCGCCTTCAGTCTAACCTTAATCTCCTCTTCAATTTCGTTCTTTCTAGTTATCGTAGAACCTAGATACCTAAATTTATCTACCTGTTCAAACATATTACCATCTATATCGATATCACCAGTAGTATCGCCATTTTTGCAGCTAACCATATATTTTGTTTTATCCACGTTTATTTCGAGTCCTAGTTCTTTACCGGCTTTCATTAACGTTGTCGTATTTAGTTTTATAGTTTCAACGTCTTCGCTTAACAGTACCAGATCATCAGCATAGCCCAGCACGGATGTTGTCCCGCCCAGATCCAACCCTTTCTCGGTTCGCATTACCTCCCTAATGGCATGTTCTAATGCCAAATTGAACAGGACAGGCGAAAGAGAATCCCCCTGTTTTAAGCCCGAACGAACCTCAAATTTTTCGGACAAATTATTACCGATTCTAACTTTATTGAGTGTCTCCGTCAAGCACATCCTGACTAGATTTACTAGTTTTTTTGGAATCCCCTGCTCGATTAGAATATTATACAGTTTCTGGCGGTCAATAGAATCGTAAGCCTTTTTAAAATCTATATACAGCTGGTGAACAATACCGTTATACTCCAATTTTTTCTCTAATATTTGCCGTAAAGAAAATATTTGATCAATAGTCGAACGATTCCGTCTAAATCCGCATTGGTATTCTCCGATAATTTCCTCGGCGTATTCCGTGATTCGACTGGTTAAGATTAAAGTGAATATTTTATAACATACCGGAAGGAGTGAAATTCCTCGATAGTTATTACAATCCGTCCTCGGACCCTTTTTGTGAATCGGAATAAGAATAGATTCTTTCCATTCTTCAGGTAATTTCTCGTTCACCCAGATCTTTTTAACCAACCGATGTATTTTAGAAACTCCAGCTTCCCCGCATGCCTTAATTAGTTCTGTAGGAATATTATCGGTTCCCGCTGCTTTATAAGATTTTAATTTTCCGATAGCTACTTCAACTTCCTCTTTAATTGGTCCTTCTATTAACGGTTCAGCACTCTGGTACTCAGAAGGAGGACACAGATCATAATTTCCCGTATTTAAAATATTGTCAAAGTGGTCCTTAAACTTATTCAATATGTCAACCGGATCGGTCAGAATATTGTTATTATCATCCCTAATTCCAGACGTTACGGGCCCTACATATTTACATGATCTGTTTATACCTTTGTACATGTCTCTTACTTTATTTTCGATTCTATTAGTTTCTATTTCAATTATTTTATTTTTAAGATACTCCCTTTTTTTATTTTTGAGCAATTTTGTCGTTTCGTTCTTTGAGATTCGGAAGTATTCCAGATTGTCTTCGCTAGGATTATTTAGAGCTTTTAATTTAGCGGCTTTTCTTTTTTCGCACATGTTTAAGCAATCTTCATCAAACCACGGTTTGTTATTCTTATTTTCCTTTTTTCCTAGACACGAGTTACCGACCGCTTTAATATTATCCCTGATCTCTACCATAACTTGTCAATATCCTCGTGGTCCTCGTCAGGAAGCTCTACAGCTTCAAACCTATTCTTAACATCTAGCTCGAATTGGGTTCTAATGGATGGATTTTTTAATTTTTCCAAATTAAAATTCTCAAAATCGAACCGGTTTTCTTTTCTCTTTTTTATATTAAGTTTTTGTCGAAGTTTCGCGATTACCAATTCATGATCCGACCCATATTCTGCTCCGCGATAAGACCGTACATCGATTATACTGCTTTGCCAGCTGTGTTGTATCAAGACATGATCGATTTGATTTCGTGTTTACGAATCCGGTGATGTCCAAGTATATTTATGAATATCCTTATGTTTAAACGTCGTACTTTTAATTATCAGGTTTTTCGAGATGGCAAAGTTTATCAGACGGATCCCATTATCATTACTATATTCGTGCAAACTTTCTTTACCAATCGTCGGAATATAAACTTCTTCCTCTCCTACCTTTGCGTTCTCGTCACCTACAATCATTTTGATGTAGTTTCGCGGTAGTTTATCATAAACCCATTCGAGTTTATCGTAAAATTCACTTTTGACTTCATCGTCACTGTCTTCGGTCGGACAATGTATGTATATTAATGCGATTTTAAACCAACGTGGCTGAAATATAGCTACCGAAATTCTATCACTAAAGAATTGTATGTCCCTCAAAGCGGATAGTAATCTACTCCTAATTAGAAACCCGGTACCTAAACATTGATTCCCGCTTCCTCCGTACCAAATAGTGTACTTTCCTTCCCTCATCGAGCCCTCCCCTGGCCAGCGAACCTCTTGCTGAGCCACGACATCCAAATTGTACCCATTTACCTCATTCGCGACCGATTTTAGCCCTCCTGCTGTGTTTAAACTCCTTACGTTCCACGTCCCAATATTTAAATCCCTATATTTCAACTTGCGCCATGAATCCCCTAAAGCAGTCCCCTAGTTTACCTCCGGATAATGAGCGTTTTACCTTAGGGAGATCCATGACTTTTTGTGGTGTTTGGTGAACTAAAGATATGTGAGTAGGGCGTTCAATCCTACGTCACACCGTCCAGCAAGTCTGGAGGTACCCTCCCTCCAGCAAGTCTGGAGGGCCCCTCTCATTGTTGGTCAGCGAGTCCATCGGACTTAGCCGGGAGGAACTTTCAAGGAATTTCCACCAACCATCCCCACATCCGCCACCCGTGGGACGCTCCCCATACGCGGTAATGAGCCCGCGCGAGGATATCATTTTTCATACGGCCATTTAATATAGCCAAATCAAAATCGTTACATAGCTCTAATACTTGTTTACCATTTATATTTAAACAAGAGTCCCTTGAATTCCTACATAAACATTCAATATTCGCATTAAAATATAAATATTTTTTCGACAGTACTTGTTGATTTGACACTCTACAATTAAAATCCGATCAAATAAACTTTTAAATTATATACCTCAGAGAGGAATTCATATAAGCCATTATAATCCCTTCTCCAGCTATTACGGTTTAAATAAACAGGCATAATGTAAACTTCATAGTTATCTAAACTTAACATGACTAAATGTATATTCAATATTTCACAGAATTTAACGTAGTTTTTATAAGGACTTTTTAAATTCACAACATATAAACTACCGCCTGAGGCTCTACCATTTGCAGCATTTCTTATAGCCGGCACCCATATTGTATAAAAATCATTAAATAAATGTTCATACCTTGACTGATCCTTATTCGCAACAAAAGTCTCGAGATAAACATATTACATCAATTTTTTTAATGTATTGAAAAAAATTAAATCATCCTTTTTACTTTTTAAGCCACAAATATTATAAGCTAAAATTGCCACCGATTGTTCTTCTTTCTGTAATTGTGAGGCATTTTCAAAATGATTCCTTGAACTAGACGAAACGTTTACCTTAGATGCATCCTGAGTTATAAGACCAGTAAGCGGATTATTATCAGTGAAAAGATGTTCTGGAGTGAAAACGAAATGACTGGTTTGTCTTTGGCTTTTATTTTGCCAGTATTTTCATCATCAGTACATTTTTGAAAATCTAATGGACTTAAAATGGAATGCATTTCATCAAGGGAATATAGGGTCCCACTAAATTTATTTATTTTAATAATAACATATTTTTCATCTATTATTTGAACCTTTTTTATAGTTTCATACATATCTTTTCCTCTCATTCTGTCCAAAAACGTTCGGTCATGGGCTATAGAACAATTAATTTCACTGAGCTTGTTTCTCATTTTAACAAGTCCATCTTGTCCCTATGGCTAACAAATGAAACTAAAATTGGCCTAGGTGCCTGACCTCTCCCTAGTCTCCGGCAATATGAAATATCCTTGACAGATAAGTTGGATTCAGTTCAATTGAATAAGGTTTTTAATGTATCATAGACGTCTTCAGGCTCTTCTCTTTGAGCCTCAGGAACGTTATATACGATTGTATTATTTTTTATTAGTTTTCGTCTGAGATTATTTATTTCTTCCTCCTGCATCTCTACTTTCTTATCTAACAAGGCCTGTTTAACTCTACCAACATGAAGATTCTCAATTATTTGGGATATTTCTTGTTTTATTTGACCGAGATCATTTCCAATATATTCAGTGTTTTTTGTGTTAATTTTTATTTCAGTCATAGTGTCCTCTAGCGTTATAGAAGGGGCCATTTTATTATAAATTATATTGATATTTTTATTATAAATGATATTGCTCACCAGCTGATGAGGTAGGTGGAGGGGATGTTACGCCGGCTATATCTGATGTATTTTTGACGGGTTACAGAACGTACGCCCCCCCCCCTATTACTTATCTACCTACTGCTTGTATCAATTGTCTGAGCAAGAAATTTAGATAAAAGTATTTTCACCTTTATTTTTCCGCAGCCACTTCACAAATTTTCACCAAATTGAAATATAGTGTTCCTTAATAGGTATGGTAACCACTATTCACTACTTTGGACTTATAAACTCGATAACTATCACAGATCCGAACTGCACTGCTTCACGGCCAGAGCCAGACTATTTATATATATATATATATATATATATATATATATATATATATATATATATATATATATATATATATATATATATATATATTTATATTATTTATTTATTTATTTATTATATTTATCGATATATATATTTACTTAATTATTTATCTTCATTAGTTTATATGCATAAATACTATTTAACGGATTATATATGGTTATCCGATAATTTATTGTATCTTGCGTTCACATTTAACTATTTAAATATTTTTCTTCGGTCTCTCACAATTTTGCGACTTTGTTAAATATATTAAGTAGTTATCCTTTCAAATTATAAATTCATTCGGAACCATTGGTGGCGGTAACGAACAGGTTAACGATTTTCTGGTCGCGGTGACGCACTTGAGCGTAAGCTTCGTCATCTCAAGCGCGGTCTCAACAAATTATTTATCCAAGCGGCGGATATCGGCTGTAGGGACTTCTTCGAATACGAAGTAATTTACGAGGAGACAAAACAAATGTGGAATAAATTCGAAATTCTATGGGAGGAATTTGATGCACTCTACACGTCCCAGGGTGCTTCAGCCTTCAGGATAAGTAGCGGCAGAATTCTCATGCAGAATTGCTAATAGTGCGCACCGCCAATCGTAGATACGTGAAAACACAATCATGAAGTCACTCCGTTGCATATCATAGTCGTAACAGCTCATCATCCGTAACACTTCGTCGTGAGGATTATTTCCAAGGCAAGTTCATCCGGAACCCGCGCCTTGTACACAAGTGTGACGTCTTTATACCTCCATATCTTCTTATAACTTCCATACGGATCACATATATCGCTCTCGCTCTCGATTTTAACCGTAAGAAGGGAAGGATGCCTGTTTGGTAGTGATAATGACACTGCCGTGTCTTGCCGCTAGCCGTGTTCGTAATTTCGGACCTTGAGGAATATCCACGCGATCGCTGTAAAGTTTCTCGCACACGCGATGGCGGACTTGTCTGGAAATTAACGAACTCGTACAACAGTGAAGACTTTGAAATATACTTTTATTGTAAAATATAAAGTTATATTGACATAATCTTAGTGAACTTCTTACAAACTAGCCTTGTGAGGCCTAAACTAATGTTACAAAAGTTACATCTAGTGAAATATTTACGGATGGAATGAATCCTCTAAGATTAAAGGCGGTAATATACCCCAACTCTGGGGTGGGGATATGATTGACCGGAATAGGAGAGGGGGTGATAGGCGTTATCTTGGTTTCTAAGAACGGTTTGTGATAGCGGAAAACTAAGGGTAGGTACCGGCAGGGATGCTAAAACAAGGACAAAGCATATTCAGAAGTAATGTAATAAAACTTCTCTAATTGCGGAAACCTTGACAGTTCAAAAGGAATCCGATGGACAATTGCCTGGGGTTGACCTCCCGATTTTACATTGACAGCTGTTAGAATTAGGGCGGGTGCACGTCACATAAATATACCAAATGGTCAAGATACCGACTTCCAAATGGACGAGGGTCACAGGATACTATAACTCAGTGGTCAAAGCGAGCGTGCTTAATTGGAAAAAAGATGTGACTGAAACCAAGGATATAGCAGTATTCAAAGCATTGTATTTACAAAGGCTATTGTCTTTTATCTTGGACATCAACCCGTAGTAGGTCCGAATATCGTCTCGACCTTTCAATCACCGCACCTTGTTTACGTTTACTCAAAAGCAAGTTTATGCGGAACTCAAGAGTGACGCATTCAAGCCGGAACGCCAACGACCGACTCATATCTTTTTCGCGAACTCCCATTCCGATTGCATACATCGATCCCTGGCGCAGAGAATGTGAATCGTAAAGGAGAAACCAAGCGTGTTAAGGAGACTTAACGACATTATAATGTCTGCCACTTAGCTGGAGGCGACCTACAGGGTGTAGAAATCATATTCGGTATTGCCGCAAAGGTCTATCCGTGCGTTTGGTTCATTTCGTGATCCTCGTTTTCGTTCCGTCAACATGTTTAATAATTTTTGCCGTTTCCGATCTCACATTTCGCGGATTTTCGATCAAGTGTAGTCTGATCCATCGATCCCTCGATCACCGTAAATCTCCTCCCAGAGAATTGGTTCATGCCAAAATCTGTTCACGAGTGTGGATTAGTTTATTACGGCCGACGTGTCGGTGAGATTACGAGGTGCACGTTTCCCCTCACGGTTGCGGCTATACTTTTATCAATGTTCCTGGGCTCATCTTGGTGGGCGGAAGGGTTTACGACTGCGTCAATCTTCTGAGCCAAATCCTTCTTTATTGGACGAATTTGTTATTGTCCAACTTAATTAACGTTGTCACAATGCGTTAATATATATATATATATATATATATATACGCAGTGTAAATACGTAATGTTTATTCATTGTATATATTTATTTATTCTATATTATTCATTTATTTATGATATAACACTTATTTTTTCGCAAATTCTTATATTGCATTTTATATAATATTTATCTCATGCGTGTACATATGTTTGATTATCTATATCTTTATAATTGTATATATTGCTTATTATTTTATCTTGTAAATTTGGATACTGGAGGAAGTTTCGCTCTCTCATTTTCTTATCGATAGAGCTGATTCTTCGCCTCTCACTACTTCGTATTTTTGCATTTTTTCATGATTCTATTATTGTTAAATGTGGCTGAGCCAAATTTAGGTTGGCGGTATGTTGGATTTAAATCCATATTTTTTGTATATCATTATTATTAAATATTGTTACATATCAATTGATATTATATGCCACATATTTTTTATTTGCTTTGAAATAATGACACGAGAGCCCTCGGTCTCATCTTGTCCTACCCATCTCTAAGACGCCCTATCTACGGCCAACGACAGATGCTAGCGGACGAAGTACGGAACCAGAACTATATGTAACCAGATTTCAAGAATTACAGCCCTTCGGCTACACCAGCTCCAAGACTTTGGACGAACGGCGAATAGAGAGAGAGAAGGCGGACCATAGGCGCGAGACCGGCCTCTCATCAATCTGTACGTAACCTATTATATTAATTCACAAGTATTCCTCCATAGAACGTTTCTATTTTTTTTTTGTATATCACAAGAACAGAGTTCCCGGTCATACAGAATGTACCGGACTCCCAAATATTGTACACCATCTATATCGATATCATTAGTAGTATCGCCATTTTTGCAGCTGACCATATATTTTGTTTTATCCGAGTTTATCTCGAGCTCTAGTCCTTTACCGGCTTTCATTACCGTTGTCGTATTTAGTTTTATAGTTTCTACGTTTTCGTATAGCAGTACCAGATCATCACCATAGCAGCACGGATGTTGTCCCACCAAAATCCAACCCTTTTTCGGTACGCATTACCTCCCCAATGGCTTGTTCTAAGGCCGAATTGAACAGGACAGGTGAAAGGGAATCCTCCTGTTTTAAACCCGAACAAACTTCAAATTTTTCGATGTTTATTTTCGATGTTCGATGTTGTATTAAAATTCAAATCGTTGATTACCGATTCTAACTTTATTGAGTGTTTCCGTCAAGCACATCCTGACTAGATTTACTAGTTTTTTTGGAATCCCCTGTTCGATTAAAATATTATACAGTTTCTGGCGGTCAACAGAATCGTAAGCCTTTTTGAAATCGATATACAGCTGGTGGAAAATACCGTTGTACTCTTTTTTTTCCCTCTAATATATGACAGAAGGCAGTGGATCAGCTGATGGGAAAGGTTGGGTTTTTACTTCAGATCTCAGGATTTGCTTGTTTTTCAGCGTAATCCCTGAGATTATTCATTTAAAGCCGGTCAACGGTATATTAGATCAACTGGTATTTACTGTGTACGTTATAAATTAGATTTGTTTTCTTTTTCTTTTATGCGACATCTCCAACAGGCCATGTCTAGTAGAGCGCCTATTAAGATAATTCGTATTGTAAGCTCGACATCTCGTTCTTCGCCTGTCAACAAAAGCCTCTTCTATCATTAAGATAATGTCGTAATCTTGTAAGAGCTCATTGTAAGATGTTCATTTTTGATATTTCAACATGCCGTCCCACGTTAAGCCGGAGACGGTAAACTAATGAGCTGGATCCAGTTTATGGGTCTTCATCATAACACTCCCGAAAGATTCGAAGACGTCATAGAGTAACAGAACGTCAGTTTTAAAATAAATATCTGCGTAATCCCCTAAAGATTTACATTTGAATTGTTTCCAAATGTTAAGCATAGAAAAGGCCAATCCTGGCGCAGGTCCTCGGTGCAGAATGGCGGCGCCCGTTACCCGCCAAAAGTTTTAGCCTTTAAACACTGCTGCGTTCACATTAAATCTATTAAAAATTGTTACCTTTAAACACTGTTGCGCTCACTTCAAATATTCTGGCCTTTAAACACTGTTTCAAACAATTTAAATATTCTAGCTTTTACAGATTGTTTTCTTCATTTAAAGTTATTGAGCCTTTAAACACTGTATCGTTCATTTTAGCGTTTAAACTCTGTTTTATTTATTTTAAATTGTAGCCTTTGAACATTATATAGTCTGTAAAGTGGTGAATACTAATACTGCATATTATTTATTACACTTGTAGAACTTGAAGTGGATAATGAGAAGCAGTATTTTCATTTTAAAAAATGGTTTTATTTGTATAAGAAATATAGTATTACAAAGAATTATCTATGTATATTGTAGTAATTATGTGCATATTTCTTGGTTCAGCTTACAGTTTAAAGCCTTCCCACCACGTCAAGATGAAGATGCATCGAGAGGGTTCAGTGGTTTACGGGCTTTTATAGCCGCGCCAGTGACCACAACATTTATACATTGGTTTACGGGCGTTTATAGCCTCGCCAGTGACCAAATCATACATACCTTTGGTTTACGGGTAAATCAATACCTCGCCAGTAACCATAATACATACTTTTGGTTAACAGGTAAATCAATACCGTGCCCGTGAGCAAATCATACAGACACACACACAAACTTTTGGTTTACGGGTAAATAAATACCACGCCATTGACCAAAATGCAAAAACAAAAACAAAAAATAACAAACTTCATAGTACAATTAACATAAAATAAATAACTAATTGAAAAATTTATTTTTTTAATATTTTTTCATATACATTTTCATTTAAAAAAAATGTATATATAATTTATTTTATTTTTAAAATTGTATTCCTATTTTTTCAACTCGGCCAATTCATAATGACCGTAGGCCAAAGTATTGACCCCATCTTCTAATATGTGCCTTTTATCATCAAATGGTGAAAGTGAAACTTTATTTATCTCGGTAATAAAAATATTGTGCTGCTTTGATTGTATTGATCTCATAGGTGTATGCATAATTTCATTGTTTAATAACACTTGCTCATAGTCTTCAAAAGTAATATATTGTTTTAACGATGACACTTTTACACCCTTAGCACGCTTCTTTACTCCATCTTCCATCATAACGGCGTACATTTTGGCTCTTAACCCAACATATTTTAAAACTATTTTGGAATTTAATTCATCTTTAAACTTTCCTAACTTTTTTTTATTTTCATCTGAGAAACAGAAATGAGTTTTAGGATAATCAGAGAAATCGAAATACTGATGCATTTTTTTCATATCTTCAAAAACATCAACTGTTAAGGCTCAATAAATAAGCGAATCTGTGTCTGTATACATCATCTTTAAGTTATTATTGGAATATTTTTTCAACATTGTATCATAATGAAATTGATACATTACAGTTTTGGATTAATCTCATATGCACATTCCAATGTATATGGGTTTGTTAAACAATACTTTCGATTTTCCCATATGCACAGCTACTATATTCTCATTGTAGATTGTCCTGTATATAAAATTGGGCTTAGTAATGAGTTTCATTAATTTTTACTGTTAGTTACTAGCTGGATATTTTGATGATTTCTAATATTTTCCATAGTCTTGCCAAAAACTGCATTGTTCAGTAACTTGAAAATTTTTTTCAAAGTCGTTGCAGGCTCCTTTTCTCAACTCTGTGTTGTATTCTATATACGAGCAAAGCCATGGTGATTGGTTAAATTTTAAAACACGATGAATATTTTCTAATTTTAAGCCATGTTTTAAGGCTTGTATCAAATTTTTATAATGTAAAACGTAGCGGGTTCTTTTTCTGCAGTGCGTTATTATTTTTTTTTAATTACATTTGGCTTGAGGTGGTATGATTGATTTAGGTAAAAAGGGCAAATCGTTATGAATATGATGTAGTCCTTTAGGATAGCTAATATCAATTTCGAAAATATATCCGACTTCATCTTCTTCCTCGAGATCCAAGATATTTATGGATTCTGAGTTTTTAACCCACTTGAATCCTCCGTACGGTAAATACATGATCATTGATTGCCCATGAAGATTATTCGTATCTAAATAAATTATGTAGCTAGATTATTCGTTTGAATTGAAGTTACTCATGTATTTATTATTTGCTTCTGCATATCGGTGCGATACCTGACACAAACCTCCTCGAATCCCATGTTCTATCATTAAGATCATGTCGTAATCTTGTAAGAGCTCTATGTTCATTTTTGTATATTTCAACATGGCGTCCCACGTTAAGCCGGGGACGGTAAAATAGTGAGCTGGATCCAGTTTATGGGTCTTCATCATAACACTCCGGAAAGATTAGAAGACGTCACAGAGTGACAGAACGTCAGTTTTAAAATAAATATCTGCGTAATCCCCTAAAGATTTACATTTGAATTGTTTCCAAATGTTATAAACATGTGTATAGTCTTCATGGCTGATATTAGTATTAGATAATTTATTGTAAAAAGCTTCAATGGGTGGAAGCTCTGTTTCACTTAATTTGTCTTCATCGTCTATATAATCGTATGGAAAAACACCTTTTCTAGTAACCAATGCTAATTCACATGTTTAGGGATTTACACGTTTTAAGTTACAATTATTACTAGATGGTCCTAAGTAAGTTCCTGTTAGGTGACAGTGATCTCTAAATTTCATATTATTTTCATTAAATACATTTTGGCACATGTAACATGTGTTAGCTTTAGCCCAATCTCCCTCTTCTTCTGATGAGATCCACATCTGTTTCTTTATCTTATAAATTTCTTATATTTTGTTTGCTATATTTGTAATATATTCCATAAAGTGAGAAGCGGCAATTGTTCCCCTCTATACGTACGGTTCGGTTATCGGAATGTCTAATCCTTCAATTCCTTTAACATATATACAAAACGATATCGAATCATGCCTCTGAAATTTTTGTTTTTTCATCCAAGCCATAAACATTGATAGATATATTATTTACCTTTTCGAATTTCGTTATCTCGTTGAGAGAAGTTGGGAATTATATGCAACTAAAATTATACGTATTTTCTAAATTGTTATACTTGGTAACAAGTTGGGCATCCTTATCCACAAATTTTGCTAAAATAGAATACTTAATAATCACAGTAGATGTCATTATTCTGTACATTAATGCAAGCTTGACAGAATAAAGAATTATTTTCTTCAATTCTATTGATGCATGGAGAGGGATATATGTAGATCTTCTTAATGGTAAATATTTGTTGATTCTCAATCTGATACCATCAACTCCACTTAGTTTCCATCTGCTTTTTTTAAATTGAGACTCCTCTGCTTCGGTATTAATCTTGATGAAACTATTATCAAGAAATTTTTCATGATCATTATATTTAAATACAGCTTTGTTTCGAGTTTTGAATGCTCTATCAGTCATTTCACCAAGAGAATTTGTAAATGTTCATTCCAATAGGAAATTTACTATTAATGTTTTATGTTGATTTAGTAAATCTTGAATTTCATCTGCTATGAGCTTCATAATACTTTCCAAAGATGAGTTAATATCCATACAATCTGGCGATCTAATGAAGAATGACGCTAATCATTTTTGGAACGCTGTGTTAAGGCCACTCACTGTAGCCCTTCATTTAAGTGCATCAAACAGCGCACATCAGTGTCGCCATCTATTGGCCATTATGACAGTGCAATCTACTGGCAAGCTGGAGAAGTCTAGCCCTGCCCGGTGACCTGAGACCAGCAGGGCCAAAGTACACCATGTAACTTTTGTGGAAATTCTTATGAGTATTTGAAGAGTCTTCGTAGACATGAAAAATCTTGTAATGGCAATTCTGTGCCTACTTGCAGTAGATTTAGAGGATTTTTTTCAAATGATTATAACGGCAAGATACATAAAGATGTTTGCACCCAGGAACCGTTCTCAATTATCTCAAAAATCTCAATTATCTGAGCCACAAAAAAAGTGCTTACACTCGTTCCAGATGAACAGGGAATTAATATGTATTAAACAGCTTGTTTGGGGCATCAAGCCTTCCCTAATCCCGAAGTAGGGGGAATCAAACCTGGATGCTAAATACTTTATTAGAAGGGGGTATTCATGCGGAATGTGAAAAGAGAAAAATGAGATTTAACATAAAATATATTGATAAAATAATAGATTAAATAAACGGAGGTTGATGGGTTTTAAGATTTACATCTGGGTTATTGTGTTAGTAATCTATTGGGTAATATGGGCTGACCAGATAGATGCAGATGCTGGCTGGTTGATGATGAATTCTCCATTGAGAGACTGGTTTCCGTGTCATCTGAGTGGGTGCTGTGTTCTGGCATCTTCTAATGCCGTACTGGCAGCTGGCACCTATTAATGTATTGTGATGTGCTGGCATCCATGTTGCCTCTTCCTTGTGTAAGTCTAGCTAGACATGTAATTCACACATTATATGAATATGCTAGGTCATGGAGACCATTTTGCTGGCAGACCCAGACTCAGACTCGAACTGGCAATGGTGGTGTACTTTAGCCCTGCTGGTCTCAGGTCACCAGGCAGGGCTAGACTTCTCTAGCTTGCCAGTAGATGGCACTGTCATAATGGCCAATAGATGGCGACACTGATGTGCGCTGTTTGATGCACTTAAATGAAGGGCTACAGTGAGTGGCCTTAACACAGCGTTTAAAAACAGATTAGCGTCATTCTTCATTAGATCGCCAGATTGTATGAATATTAACTCATCTTTGGAAAGTATCAGGAAGCTCATAGGAGATAAAATTCAAGATTTACTAAATCAACATTAAACATTAAAAGTAAATTTTCTATTCGAATGTACATTTACAAATTCTCTTGGTGGAATGACTGATAGAGCATTCAAAACACGAAACAAAGCTGTATTTAAAAATAATGATCATGAAAAATTTATTGATAATAGTTTCATCAAGATTAAAACCGAAGCAGGGAAGTCTCAATTTCAAAAAAGTAGATGGAAACTAAGTGGAGTTGATGATATCAGATTGAGAATCAACAAATATTTACCATTAAGAGGATCTACATATATCCCTCTCCCTGCATCAATAGAATTGAAGAAAATAATTCTTTATTCTGTCAAGCTTGCATTAATGTACAGAATAATGACATCTACTGTGATTATTAAGTATTCTATTTTAGCAAAGTTTGTGGATAAGGATGCCCAACGTGTTACCAAGTATAACAATTTAGAAAATGCGTATAATTTTAGTTGCATATCATTCCCAACTTCTCTCAACGAGATAACGAAATTCGAAAAGGTAAATAATATATCTATCAATGTTTATGGCTTGGACGAAAAAACAAAAATTTCAGAGGCATGATCCGATATCGTTTTGTATATATGTTAAATGAATTGAAGGATTAGACATTCCGATAACCGAACCGTACGTATAAAGGGAAACAAATGCTGCTTCTCACTTTATGGAATATATTACAAATATAGCAAACAAAATACAAGAAATTTATAAGATAAAGAAATAGATGTGGATCTAATCAGAAGAAGAGGCAGATTGGGCTAAAGCTAACACATGTTACATGTGACAAAATGTATTTAATGAAAATAATATGAAAGTTAGAGATCACTGTCACCTAACAGAAACTCACTTAGGACCATCTTGTAATAATTGTAACATAAAATGTGTAAATCCCTCGTTTATACCCGTTATAATGTATAACTTGAGTAATTATGACTCACATTTCATAGTGAAGGTATTGGGGAATAATCCTAGAGACGTTGAAGTAATACCGAATAGCGAAGAAAAATACATATCATTCACAAAACATGTGGGTAAAATAAAATTGAGATTTATAGATTCCTTTAGGTTCATGCCACGAAGCTTAGATTATCTTGTGCAATCTTTATCTTTAGATAAATTCATTGAAACTTCAAAATATTACAGAGATGACGAATTAGCATTGGTTACTAGAAAAGGTGTTTTCCCATACGATTATATAGACGATGAAGACAAATTAATTGAAACAGAGCTTCCACCGACTGAAGATTTTTACAATAAATTATCTAATACTAATATCAGCCTTGAAGATTATACACATGCTCATAACATTTGGAAACAATTCAAATGTAAATCTTTAGGGGATTACGCAGATATTTATTTTAAAACTGACGTTCTGTTATTCTGTGACGTCTTCGAATCTTTCCAGAGTGTTATGATGAAGACCCATAAACTGGATCCAGCTCATTATTTTACCGTCCTCGGCTTAACGTGGGACGCCATGTTGAAATATACAAAAATGAACATAGAGCTCTTACAAGATTACGACATGATCTTAATGATAGAACATGGGATTCGAGGAGGTTTGTATCAGGTATCGCACCGATATGCAGAAGCAAATAATAAATACATGAGTAACTTCAATTCAAACGAATAATCTAGCTACATAATTTATTTAGATACGAATAATCTTCATGGGCAATCAATGAGCATGTATTTACCGTGCGGAGGATTCAAGTGGGTTAAAAACCCAGAATCCATAAATATCTTCGATCTGGAGGACGAAGATGAAGTCGGATATATTTTCGAAATTGATATTAGCTATCCTAAAGAACTACATCATATTCATAACGATTTGCCTTTAGTAGGGTATAAATGCCGGTTCTGGCACCTCAATTTGGGGAGGAGTATTGGACTTTGGACCCTGGGCTATTCTTACCTTAATCAACTGTACACCACGTGACCAATATAATCTGTTTTGATTAATCTTAATCCTTAATCCTAATTTGTATTTTTTTTATTTTCAAGTTCGACAGGTCTGAAGCTGTCTTAACTGGTCCCATATTCTCTACATCAAGTAAATATAAATATAAATTGTAAAGGCAAAAATATAGACATTTTTTGTGGCATTCTACGATATCATGTCTCAACTGGTCCCATCTTGCCTACCTCAAATAAATATAAATTGTAACGACAAAAAAATATATATTATTGCAAATGAATATATATAGATTTATAGTTAGTAACGATGAAATATACACATATATTATTACAAAGGAATATATACATACATGACAACGATGAAATATAATTTTTTTTATTATTTTAATGAAATTTACTACTGTATTACATAAAAAATACAACACGTAAATGTGACATTGGTAAAATGGCATGTACAACATGAAGAAAAACTACCCATTGGTAGAACTCCAATAAATATAAATCGCAACGATAAAAATATATATTATTGGTAACGAATATAAATTATAACAATGAAATATATACATATATTCTAATAATTTTATGATAATATATCATAAAATTATTGCTGTTAAACCAACGTCATCACCCATCCCCCCAGGTTTTTCTCATCAATTTTTATATATTTTTTTTCCATAAATATCAAAACGTATTTAATAATTTAAGAATATACATATACCTCCAATATCAATAAAATTACAAATATTGTAATAAATCGAAATTAATGAATCGATCTTAATTTCGATTTCATTTTCGAATTCTATATCTATAATAATCTAATAGTAGACTCTAATATCGAAACAAAAATCATAAAGTTAATAAACGTAATATTATTTTTATAACATATGTTTATCAATGATATAGAAGGCTGTGGAGAGTATCTGGAACTTCCAATAATCTTAGACTCTAATATCAAAGAAAGTTATATTTAACCGAAAATCAAGGAATCGATCTTAAAACTAATATCATTTTCGAATTTTACACATATAATAACCTAATAATAAATAGACTCTAATATCGAAAAAAAATAAATCATAAACTTAATATATGTAATATTATTTTCATAACATATGTTTATTAATGATGTAGAAGGAGAGTACAGCTGCGTTAGGCGACAAGTATCTTCACGTTTGAACATGCATAGACCTGTAAGGGGACAAGGTCCACTGCGAAGGAAGCGGTAGTGTTGGAAGAGAGTGGTAGGGGAACCATCAGCCAATCAGATTCGAGGATTCTTCTCACGTGACCGTAGGTTGATATAATTTGTTTCATACCCCTCTTGGTTTGTCAAAAAACATGTTTTGACATAAGCCTCCTCATCACGTCAAGGTGGGGTATTGCGAGGAGGTTTCTTTTTGTTTTTACATATTTTCAAACACACATACATTGGTTTACGGGTAAATCAATACCTCGCCAGTGACCAAATCACACTCACAGACACGCACACATTGGTTTACGAGTAAATCAATACTACGCCAGTGACCAAAGTGTAAAAACAAAAAAATAAAATAAAATAAAAATTAACTAACTTCTTCAAACA
The DNA here is from genome assembly GCA_928085145.1 of Nezara viridula. Taxonomy (NCBI): domain Eukaryota; kingdom Metazoa; phylum Arthropoda; class Insecta; order Hemiptera; family Pentatomidae; genus Nezara; species Nezara viridula. Next base: position 208,465,153 of record OV725078.1, read on the forward strand.
GAAAATTTATTCCAACAAATGAAAAAAAACTAATTTTATATGAAATCCACTTTATATCTACCATTGATTAGTCGTCTGTAAATTATTTTTATTCTTTTTTCACAGTAATTGTATTCGTTTAACTTATCATCAGTTAAGACTTCTGTAAATCTTTTAGGTATGAAAACACAATTTGGATGAATATCATAAATGTCGGTAGGACCGTGATATTTCAGTTGTGCAATAACAGCAACACCATTAATCGTGATGATTCTTTTAAATTTCACGACTTCATAAGTGAAACCTACATTCATGCCTGATATCCGTCCTATACCTTCACCTTTTCGATTGACGTCATTGAGGAGAGTAGCGAGACTAGCCATGTTAACTGCTTGAGCTTCGACTACACAACGACTGCAGAGGAGCTCTGTGTAACATCCCTTTACTCAGTAATGCAAGTCCATACAAGAATAACTCATGTTTACACATATCCGTACCCAAAATGAATGGGGGGGGGAGTATTAAACTATGATCACGTGACTAGAATCAAAGGTAGATATATTTGTTTTTCATACCCCTCTTGGTTAGTCAAAAAACATCTTTTGACATGCGCCTCCTCACCATGTCAAGGTGGGGGTAATTTTAGGAGTTTTTTTTTATATTGTTTTTACATATTTTTAAACACAAATACATTGGTTTACGGGTAAATCAATACCTCGCCATTGACCAAATTATACATACTTTTGGTTTACGGGTAAATCAATACCTCGTGACCAAATCAAACACACACAAACACACACACACACACACTTTTGGATTACAGGTAAATCAATACCGTGAAAGTGACCAAAATGCAAAAACAAAAAAATCTGTTGAAAATAAGAAATTTCTTAATCTTATTAACATAGAATAAATAACAAATTGAAACATTTTATTTATATTTTAATGAATTTAAATATATATATTTTTTATTATCAAATTATTGAAAAACTAAACATAAGTTATAAAAATTTGAAAATCAAATCGTAATTCGGATATACCCACTCTGCTAGTATATGCGAACGATAATATGAACACATTAATTTAAAGTCTCTATGAGTAATACATGGGGCTATTTGTATACATTGCATATTATCAATTCGAGGACATTTATATTCCTCACGATTGATAATTTCACACGAGTGCAAAAATTTTAACAAAATTCTTTTTTTTGAAGTCCTTTAACAAAAATATATTTATAATTTAAATTGATATTATGAAAAATCGATGATAAATTGTGATCGGGAACATCTCCTTCATACCAACTTAGGAAATGATAATTTTTCGAAAGCCTGCGGTTCGTTTTCATGCTTTCAGCACTGGTAACAACCGGATGAGATGGTGGTTTGAAAATCCAATTGCTGGTTACATAATATTTTAAATCAAAAGTTGATAATTCTTTAACTATATAATTATTTGCATCATCTACGAAGCATTGAAGTTCCACAACCGCATTGTTTGATGACATGATGAAAACTGAGAATAAATTACAATATTCCCCCTTACTTATACCCTTTTTCTTATAATACTCGTTAATGGGTTGTACTCTACAACGTTATCGTGTATGATGAGGCAGAAAGCAGTTGTTTCAGGCGAAAAAGGTTTGGAAGAATCGAATTCTAACCTCACATCGACCGGTCCGGACTTCATAGATTCCGATTGTTTAGAACAATCGATTACGATAATCGATTCTTTTTCTTTAAAGTTTTTTAGGGAAAGGAGTGGCTCTGAAGGATATCTTCCAGGATAGTAAGAATTTTGAAAATTATTATACATGTGATATAGTATCGCGAATCGATTTTTATCGAAATCCACATTCAAATCGTCATACGGGTACGATTTACAATTTAAATATAGTTTTACGTTACTGATATTACAATGATCGAATTGACTAGCATCCTTTTCAATTTTATTAATTCGATCTCATGAGAACGCTAATACGATGTATCTTGGTTTCTCTATCTGATTTGAAGTTTTTACCGCCCAAAATTGTCTGTGTGTAAAGGGTAAGAGGAGATAAACAAACAATTCCCAGCTCCTGAATGTTACTGAAACGATTTTTTCCGACTTTAGTAGGAGGAAAAGAGTCAATCGTGCAAATTCGTTCACTGAAACATAAGGAAATTTCCAACATAGCTTTGTTAATTCAATTTTCGCTTTCTCTGAATCGCCTCCACGCTAGTCCATGATCGCATGAGAATTAATTCTTGCTTAACATTAACAATAATTTTTTGATAGTCTTCCGCGAATCCTAGTAATTGTGATAAGGGGATACATAAGTTAAAATAACCATCATCAGAGACTAAGCTATCAAGTGAATCGGATATAGGGCAGCACCAACCAATATGTTCCATAGAGGATCCACCCATGAAGGAAACCATACTCTTGAGAGTAGTAGTGATACCCAAATTACGGACTGACTCTGTCTACTTCAACACCTCATAACTCATATCTGATTTCATCAAATAAATAGGCAAAAGCATTATTTGTTAATTTAGCCGATGTGGGTACCCCGCTACCACCCTCTTTTAAAAATCGTCCCTCGAAATAAAGAAAACTTTTAGATGGTAATGTGAAAATATCTTGATGCTTGACTAAGATTCTGATTTCATCACCTCGAAGTAGTTTTGTCGAAGCATGTGGAAAATGGGAATGATATTCTATCCCCTCGATTGAATCGGTAAATGCTACGGTCGAACCTAGATCTGTTATTTCTTCCATAGTACTTGATAACCTGCCAACCGAAGAAACTCAAAATTTTCTTTCGTTAGAGATGTTACTCCACCGAGGTTATTGAAACGAATGAGCTTTGTTTGTAATCCATCTTTTCTTTTATATACTTTTCCAAAGTCTAACCCCATATTTTAAAATTAAAAAAAAAAGTAGCAACTGCGAAAAGTTTATATTTTTTTATTATTGAATAAATTTATAATATATTAGAGAGAAATAGTAAACATAAGTGTCCACAAATATAGATTTCAGGATCTTGATATTTTTTACTAATGAAACTTGTTAACGCCGCATAGGCTTATTTCTTAATTTTTGCATTATTGTTTTCTCTCACATTTTCCCCTTTCTCAATGTTTACAATAAAATGTTTATTTATTTTGTTTGTGAAAGTTTGAGGTACAATTGTTTCTAAAATGTATTTAAGTTTATATTATAGTTTATATTAGGCTTCGTTTGCGATGTGTTATCGCATTTGTGTATACGCTCCAGCCCGGTAGTAATACCCTGTCTTAGGGATTAAGACACAAATACTGTGATAATACTATGGGGTCCTCAGTCTGGAGCTGGCCTTTGACGACACTGGGTCTACGTAATGGACGGCTACCCCCACCTTGTGCTCCAGGTTCACCACCTCGACTCACCAGCCTAGCGCCATTTTTTTGAGATCAGCTGTTGGGCGCAGCTGAGTAATCGATCGAGATCGATAACACCCCACCATCGATTGCTTGACAGCTGGATATCGGAAGGCTCGTATTTTTGTTTATTCTCACCAAGACACTCGTACATTTAGTTAACTGTTTTCTTCGCTAAATTAGTTTATTCTTTTGGACCATCATTTTTCTCTCTCGTTTTATTTTAATTTCAGAAATCAGAGTTCTGCGCATGCGCTTGATTTGAATACCCACATTTCACGCCGTGTCCCACAGTTTTACTATTTTTTAGTAGAATAAGTGCTCAGTTTTACTTTAAAAAAAAAACTATTTAGGCTGACATCAAAACAACAACAAAGGACTAACACCACACTGAGTAGTGTTGTTATTTACTGTGTACTATTACAGACAGTGAACTTAGTGGTTTAGCGTCTATAGGCTTTATCTCTATCGCCATAACAGCTGACGGCTCCCCACTCCAGTTGTGGCCCAGCCACGTAACTGACTGGTCCACAGTCGGCGGTTCATCCATTATAATAACAAGCAGACGTAGTTTTATTTATTTATTTATTTTTCCTTTCTTTTTTTTTATATGCGATATTACCACCAAGTAATGTCAACTAAGAGGTCCCATTCAGTTGGCTCTACCCCTCGTAATTCACCGCCTAAACAGAAAACACGTCGTAGTAAGCGATCAACACCCCCCAGAACTCCTCCAGCGAACACTCAAGTATCTGTGCCTCAACCACTGCCAAGTACGTCTTCACAAGAAATGGAATCTCCATTTTTTACACATAATCCATACCAGGTGCTTGAAAATGACAGGGAAGAAATGGAAGATGCACCTATACCCAGAGAACCACGCCCACTTCCTATCTTTGTCAAAAATTTGAGAAATTTCCAGTTGTTGTGTACTCAACTTAATAAAATCTTCCCAGGTAACTAACTATACATGCCTAAAAAGAATAAATGATACAAAAATAATACCGGCCACACCTGAAGCTTACCGAAAAATCGTAAAATATTTAACAGACACAAATGCGGACTTTCACACATTGCCCTTATTTTTCGTCGATCTAGAGCCATCAACTGGGATCGAAAAAATATACGATGTTGATAGAATTTTCTACACCAGCGTAAAGGTCGAAAAACCGTACCCAAAAAAGAAAGTTCATCCAGTGCCATAATTGCCAGGCATATGGCCACACCAAGTCTTATTACCACCACTTACCACGCAGCGTGAAATGCGGTAAAACACACAAGTCTGGCGAGTGTAATAAACCAATTACAGAACCAGCAGTCTGTGCCCTATGCCTGGAAGGCCATCCAGCCAACTACAAAGGCTGTCAAATGTATAAAAATCTTAAAGCGAGATATATGAAATCCAGAGACCCTGATGATACACCTAAACCAAGAAGAGGACCCGCTAAAATTGTGAACTCTAAGGTTTATTTTGCCAAGCTACTTGGGGGTAGAGACCCGACTAATGAATGTGAGGCCCTGCCGCAAGAACAAACTCAATCCCAATCTCAATATCCTATCCCACTTAATGTACCAAATCAACACCAACCTCACCAACATCAAATCCAATATGTTCCTCCACCGCCTAATGCTACAGATCTAACCAGCTTATTGACATCCTTTCTTTCAGAATTTAAATTTATTGTTACCCCACTGATATCACTTCTCACTAACCTAGTATCTCACCTTATCCCTTCTTTAAAAAATCCTTAAATGACTTCCATCAAACCCATATCCATTCTCCTTTGGAATGCGAATGGTGTTAGAAATCACTTACACGAACTAACAGCCTTACTACAAGACAAGAACGTAGATGTAGCCCTAATAACGGAAACTCGACTGACTAAAAAACAGCTCCTAAAAATACCACAATACATAACTTACCGTACCGACCATCCTGACGGTAGAGCACATGCCGGTACTGCAGTCATTGTGCACCAATCCCTCTCCCATCACCTACTCCCACTGCCTACACACGATTTCCTACAATCCACCGCAGTCGTAATCAAAACCTTCTCCTTTCCTATTACCGTTGCATCAGCGTATTGCCCTCCAAACCAATCCATCTCCAATATCCAATTTAGTTCCTTCCTCATTTCCTTAGGACATCATTTCATCTTGGGTGCAGACTTAAACGCCAAGCATCAACAATGGGGTTCAAGAACCACGAATTCTCGTGGTCGAACATTGCTGTCTGTACTCAATTCCCAAAATTTTACCCTTCTTCCACCCAACTCACCTACCTACTGGCCCACTGATCCTAACCGTAATCCCGATATCCTCGATTTCTTTATCCATAATGGTTTAGGTGCTCTCAACCATTCCGTTGCCCGTCTTGACGAGCTTTCCTCAGACCACAGCCCATTAATACTCCAAGTATCACTAGCTCCTATTCCTAAACCCTCTCCTCCGTCCTTCATCAGAGGCCCAGTTAACTGGAAACTCTTTCATCAAATCCTCTCCGATAAAATTGACCTCAGAGTAACCCTGAAAACCTCTGAAGACCTGGACAATGCAGTACATTCCTTCACTACCAAAATTCAAGAAGCAGTCTGGACTGCTTCCTCCCCTGATCACTCCTCAAAAATCCTTAAGAAACATAATTTACCTCAACACCTCCTTGACCTAATCCACATAAAACGCCGTGCCAGATTATTATGGCAACGTACCAGACATCCAGCCGACCGCCACTCCTACAATTATCACTGTAAAAAATTAAAACAAGAATTAGCCACCTTCAGATCCCAATCATTCAATTCCTACCTCACCACACTCTCTGCTCATGATAATTCCCTTTGGAATATCACCAGAAAAATCCTCAAATCCCATCATATTTCCCACCCTCTTCGACGAGATGATGGCTCCTGGGCAGCATCTGATGAAGATAAAGCCGAGGAATTTGCCAAACACCTTTCCTATACTTTCGCTCCTCATCCAGAATCCCATCCCAGCCACACAGTAAAAGTAGAAGAATCCCTCTCAATACCTATCCCACTCTCCTTACCACCTAAAGCTGTTAATCCCTCTGAGGTCAAATACCTTTTACGGAAAATCACTCCTCGCAAATCTCCTGGATATGACCTTCTAACCCCACAGATCCTTCGACAACTTCCATCTAAAGCCATCATATTTCTTACATATATATACAATTGCATCCTACGAACTACCCACTTCCCTCTTTTATGGAAACATTCCACCATCGTCCTCTTCTTGAAACCAGGCAAACCTTCCAACAATACAGCATCCTATAGACCAATTAGCCTACTCCCAATCCTCTCAAAAATTTTTGAAAAGATCCTACTGAAACGAATCCTACCTATAATTGAATCCTATAACCTTCCTACTCATCAATTCGGATTTCGTTCCCAACATTCCACTGTCCAACAAGGACTCCGAGTTGTTGACCATATATCCTCAACCCTAGAAAGCAAGCAGTATTGCTCGGGTGCATTTCTGGACATAGCGCAAGCTTTTGACCGGGTATGGCACGCCGGATTACTCTTCAAGCTTAAAATCCACCTACCACAGTCCTTATACCTAGTACTCCGATCCTATCTTTCCGACCGCTCCTTCCGAGTTCGCTGTGGCACCGAATTCTCCGACTGTTACTCAATTGAGGCTGGCGTTCCTCAAGGCAGCGTCTTGGGCCCCATCCTTTACATTCTCTTTACCGCTGATATTCCTGTCCATCCCGATACCCTCCTGGCAACTTTCGCTGATGACACTGCTATCCTTTCTTCCAACTCAGATCCTGAAACAGCGTCCGCAGACTTACAAAGGCACCTCTTCCTGATTGAATACTGGTCTAAGAAATGGCGCATCAAGGTAAACGAATCTAAATGTAAACACATTACCTTCACCCTCCGACTAATACCTGCCCACCAGTTTATTTTAACTCCTTCCAGCTTCCTTTCTCAGATACAGTCCGGTATCTTGGCTTTCTCTTAGACAGACGACTAACATGGAATCCACATACTAGACTTAAAATACAGGAACTTAACAGACGATATGGCCAGCTATATAGACTACTGAATAGAAAATCTAAACTTTCTGGTGAAAACAAATTACTGATCTATAAGACAATACTGATACCCATCTGGACTTACGGACTAGAAATATGGGGAACAGCTAAATTTTCTAACATCAAACGCATTCAATCCTTTCAGTCTAAAGTCCTCCGTACAATAGTCGATGGCAAACGGATCGATGGATAATTATGGCAGTGTCACTATGTGCTGTTCCTTCAGGATGGTCGGTTCGATAAATAATGTAGTCGGACACGTTGATTTGTCGTTTGTTGGTTAGTCGAGTTTCAGTTATTAGTGCTATGTCGATGTTTTTGTCTTGTAATAAGATTGTCAGTTCGTTGATGTGGTTCCGAATACCATTCGCATTCCAAAGGAGAATGGAAATCAATTTGGTTGAGGACATTTATGGATTTCTTGGAAGTGGAATGAGGTTCGATATAGCATTGGTAAGTAGCGAAATAAGAGGGGTAATGAGAGATCTAAATTCGGATAGGAAAGATGTCAGTAGGCTTGTGAGTTCATTGGAATTGGAAGGAGGAGGAATGAATGCATGGTTATTTAACCTACGTTCAGGGATGGAGGGATATGGGTCTTGAGGTTGATATGTGAATTCTTGAGGTTTAGATTCTTGTGACAGGGCCTGAGATTGAGTGTTTAAAGTGTCTCCTTTGAACATCCCGGCATAGGACACTCTTCCATTCACTGTTCTAGAGGGTTGTCTTGGTGGACTGGATGTCCCTTCTTCTCTAGGCGTTGCGTACATTCGCGTTTTTAAATCTTTGTATGTTTGACAACCCTTGTAGTTGGCTGTGTGTTCTTGGTGGTATAAAGCGCATACTGCAGGTGAAGTTGTAGACTTCCTACAGTCCTCTGTTTTGTGTTGCTCACCACACTTCACACATCTAGGAATGTGATGACCATACCGTTTCGTATGACCATAAGCCTGGCAGTTATGGCATTGAAGGATGTCACGCTTGCTGTAGGGCTTTTCGACAACAACGCTTGTATAATAAAGGCGTGTGACCTTTTAGATGTTTTCTACATCGGGTGTTCTGTCAAAGTCAACGAAGAATAGTGGAAGAGGTATTTTATTTTTTATTTCAGGCTGTTCTCTATCCTTCTTGAATATGTTCACTATCTGGCGAACATGGAATCTCATACCCATGAACTCTTCTTTTATAGCATCTGTTGGCGTAGATGGGTGCAGTCTTCTGATAACGACCCTGGACGTAGCGCCCTCTCTTGACTCAGTTGATCCAAATCCTGGGTTTGATTTGTAGTGGATTTGAGTATATATTTATTAGCCTCTTTACCGATCTGGTCTAAGTAGCTAAAAACGGTTTCTACTCCTTGGGGTGTAGAAGCGTGTTCACTTATTTCTTCTAAAGGTGAAGAACTCTCATAAGTAGAGGATGAAGGGAAAATGTCCAAGACATTAGGTCTATGTCGAGATGCGGGAGTTGGTAAAGGTGTAGAGGACTCAAATTTGGGACGAGCCCCGATTGTTAAAGACACCTCTGTAGTAGGTGATAACTTTTGAGGTGATAAAGGTAAATTGGGTGAATGGATAAGAGTTTCTTCTTCTTTTTTAATATTTGATGGATTAGTAGAGAGGTGTGTTACTACCTGTTCTCGAAAACTATCTCCGACGAACGATTGTAACGGTTTTATCAAAGGTTTGTATTTTTCCTTCAAGTACTCTTCTCTATCCTCCCTTTTACGCTTCAAATTTCTACATTTTTCACGGATGATCTTACGAATTTCTTCGGTTTCCTTAGCTAGCGCGTAAGATGTTGCCTCGTCCATGTTCGATAAGTGAATGAGGAAAATGAAGCACTTAGACGATTATATATGTATCGAATCCTTTACGGAATCGACCATTGCTCAAATCACGATCTTTATCAATCACAATAAATCCATACTTGGTTTTCCAACATTCTATACATATTTTTTTAAATTCAGAAAATGTCATATCAGAATTAACATGATCTTCATATATTCGTTTAGTGCTGAGATTATCTTGTCTGAATATGATAAGAAAGTTGGTATTATCCCGAATTAATAGTTTTGGCACACGTGTATAACTCTGACAAAGATAGAAGCTATCTATCCCTCTATGTCTGCCCATGCAAAAGTATGCTCTGACACGATCTTGTTTGTCACAAGCGATGTCGTCGAAAATAAATACTGAATTTGGGGCAGCATCTCTCGGGTGTGGAATATTCGAATTATCATCGAATGGGTAGAAACCGACGCCTTCGAGATTTGACAAAACGTGAGCCAAATGTTTATACTTTGGTTGATAAAGAGATTTACTAAATAGATAAACATTCTCAAAATTCAATCCATCGGGGTTGTATAGCAGACTCAACATAAGATTCGTCTTACCACAGTTAGATGGCCCGCAAATCAAGCATCGAATACTATTAGGGAATAAGGAGCCATGTTTGGATCCTCCACCCTCCTCGTGTTGGCTTACGACTGAATCAACGTTCGCTATATCGAACGATGAATGTTGCTTCAACAAACGCATGATGAAGACTGAGAGAAAACAAATATTGCAGGTCCTTTATATATACTTACTTATAACATATCAAAAAATAAAATAAAATTGACATATGAGCAATATAGATTCCTTCACGCTTTTTCACAGACTTAGGACTGTCAGGAACCCAAATGTTACAAACTGTTACTTTTATAGTATCGATTTAGGTTCCTGGTGGTTTAAATATATATTGCCCTGTAAGGATCGAGTTGTCGGGGGGTTGGGTGTGTGTACTCTATATTCCATCACACCCTAAAAAACTTACAAACTAGGTTAAAACATGCTAAAAATCATGCATAAAATAAATAAAAATATCTAAAATCGATAAAAGTACTAAAATCATAAAATGACTAAAATCAATAAAGATCTAAAATAATAAAAGCTAAAATCAATAAAAGTATCTAAAATCGATAAAAGTGTCTAAAATCAGTAAAAGGCATCTAAAATCGATAAAAGTATTTAAAATTGATAAAAGCATCTAAAATCGATAAAACTATCTAAAATAAATAAAAGCATCTAAAATCGTTAAAAGTATCTAAAATCGTTAAAAGCATCTAAAATGTATAAAATGAAAACAAAATGTCTAAAGTGAGGAGGTATGTACTCGATATTCCATACTCCTCGATAAAAAAATTACAAACTAGGTTAAAACATGCTAAAAACATCATGCTAAAAACACCATGCTAAAAACATCATGCTAAAACAATGATAAAATATACTAAAAATAAATAAAAGCTGGGAGTAATAAAATTGGAGGTTGAGGTCGAACCAGTAGAATAGACATACTCAAAAGTTATTAATCGTCGAATTGAAAGAAGATAATGAATTCGGTTGGCCATGGTATTGCGGTAGTAAAAATATCTAAAAAAAAATAAAAAAAAACCCCGATTAAAATTCATTAAAATTACTAAAACAATTGAGATAAAAACATTTGAAATCAATAAGATCATTTAAAATGAATTGAAACATTTAAATTTAATAAAAACATTTAAAATCAATAAAAGTTGTTAAAATATTTATAAAAGCAGCTAAATAAAATCAATAAAAGTGTTAAAATGACTAAAATTATCTAAAATCAATAAAAATATTTAAAATCGATAAAAATTACTAAAAACCATTAAAATGTTGGAAAAGACGAAACGTATTTAAAAATTGTCAAAATTACTATTTAAAATGCTAAAATTGCTATTTAAAACGCTAAAATCGCTATTTAAAACGCTAAAATCATAAAATACAAGAGTAAAATAAAATATTAATGTAATGGATACAGTTATAAAATAGAAATAAAAGTCAAGTTTTAAAAATATAAAACTATGAAATAAAATATTTTAGCAATGGACACCTCAATAAAATAATTAAAATACAAGTGTAAAATTAAAAAAATAAATAAAACTATGATATAAAATACTAAAGCAATGGATACATCAATAAAATAGTTATAAAAATCAAGAATAAAATAAGTGAGTCATTATGACGATAAAATATTAAAAAGACAATTATCCAACGGACCATTCCCTCACAAATACTATTTATTTAAAACAAATTGGAGGGAGAAAGTGATAAAAAAAAATAGTTAAAATTAAGCTAAAATAAAATACCTACCTGAAAGAGCATTGGAGAAATTAAAAACATGATTCTTCAAATGAGGAGATGAAATGTTTTGGACATTATAGGCTGGAAAAATAGATGTCACCTCACATACACACACGACTTACGAGTCTTTCGACCACGCCAGAGGTCCATACATACAGCTTACGAGTCTTTCGACTGCTCCAGAGGCTCAATCACACGACTTACGAGTCTTTCGACTGCGCCAGCGGTCCATTCATTCTATGACTTACGGATGTTTTAGCATCCGCAAGCCAATGGTAACAACTATTCTTCTAACTTATAATGCCCAAAAGCCAAAGTACTCTCCCCATCTTCCAATATTATTCTCTTATCGTCGTACGATGATAATGATATTTTATTTATTTCTATTGTCGACATTTCATGATGATGTGATTTAATTAACTGCATTTTATGCCTAAAGGTTTTATGCTCTCTCAGGCAGGTCATGTAATCTTCAATAGTTACTTCTTTTTTTACTACATGTTTCTTTATTCCTTTAATTTTTTTTATTACTTTCTCCCCAATATCTATAAAATACATTTTTGGCCTAAGCCCTATAAAAGTTAAAATAGGTACACCTTTACTTTCATCTTTAAATTTCCCCATTACTTTTTTATTGTTTATTGAAAAACAGGGATGATGTGTTGGATAATTGGATGTATCCATTTTATCTTTCATTGCTAAAATGTCGTCGTATAAGTTATCGGTCTTTATATTATAAATAAAAGAATCGGTATCCATATACATTAATTTTAAATTGGCATGGCCATATTCAATCATCATTTCATCGTAATGATGATGATACATGATATTTTTTGATAAATCTAATATGGCCATGCCTACATATATCGGTTTGTCAAATTTAAGTTTCGTCTTTTCCATGTGGACAGCTGCTAAATTGTCATTAAAAATAGTTCTATCTTTAAAATTTGTTTTTTTTATTAATTTTTCCAAAGTGTTGGCGTTCGATACTAATTTAATGTCGATTCTTTTTCTTATATTTTCCATTGTCTTGCCGAAAATGGCATTAATATATAATTTAATTTGGTCTGTCTCGAACTCGTTTGTTGCTTTTTTTCTTAATTCTGTGTTGTATATTATATATTCTCTTCAGCCAACAACTTTGTCTGAATTTTAAAACTCTATTAATTTTTTTAAAAATTATACCATGGCCTATGGCCTGTTTTAATGTCATGTAATGAACTATGTAATTGTTTTTTCTTTAAAATGTGCTATGAGTTTTTTAAATCTTTTCTTCTCATTAAAATTGGTGTTCTCTGGTAAAAATGTTAGATCGTTGTGTGCATCATGTAAATGAGTTGGATATGTTAAATCGACGTCTAAAATAAAAACGAATTCATCATTTTCATTCATTTCGTCGATGATGACATGAGATGGGTCTACCCATTCGAATTCACCAATGGGTAGGAGTTTACACATTGCTGCGCCATATAGATTATTAAAACCTTCATAAAATATATAATTTGAATCTTTATTGGGGTCATAATCTGTTAATCAAGGATCAAGGAAGGGGGAGTAATCAAGGATTCGGGACTTCAGGCTATCATGGACAAATATGGCCACCACACCACCAGTCCGGCTGACCCGGTCGTGGCGGATGAGGGTGTAATTAGGTAAGGAGACAGATGAGGACGGAATATAGGGTTTGAGCCAGGTTTCTGAGATTGCGATGATGTGAAAAAAGTTTTGAGAAAAGTACTGCAGGAATTCACCATAATGGGCGGGAAGGGATTGCGAGTTAACGTGGCAGGTGGTTAGGATGCTATATGAATATATATATATATATATATTCATTTCCTCTATGCTAATTTCTGACTGCTTCCCATCAAATCCTCCCCATGTCTAGCATCCTAACCACCTGCCACGTTAACTCGCAATCCCTTCCCGCCCATTATGGTGAATTTCTGCAGTACTTTTCTCAAAACTTTTTTCACATCATCGCAACCTCAGAAACCTGGCTCAAACCCTATATTCCGTTCTCATCTGTCTTCTTACCTAATTACACCCTAATCCGCCACGACCGGGTCAGCCGGACTGGTGGTGTGGTGGCCATATTTGTCCATGATAGCCTGAAGTCCCGAATCCTTGATTACTCCCCACCCTCCGAACATCCACAAGTGGAGTACCTTCTAGTAGAAATTACCTGTAATAATTCCCCTCTCCTTTACATAGTGATCTACCGTCCTCCCCTTGTTCCATTTGATCCGTCCTTAGAATCAACCCTACTCAACTTTGTTTCCCTCTATCCTAGAATAATCATCGCCGGTGACCTCAATACCAATTTCCTTTCTAATTCCAAAGACAAAACTTATCTAGAAAACCTATTTTTTCCCTCCATCTCTTTATTGTTCCTTTTTATCCTACTCACCACACCCACAAGGCCGACACTTGGTTAGATTTCTTCATTATAAACTCCGAAATAAATCTCCTCTCCTCTTCTCAACTGCCAGTATCCTTCTTATCGTCTCACGACATGATCCAAATAACACATAATATCCAAACCCCTCTGATTCATCCGAGAACCTTCACTTTACGTCAGATAGACACTCTCACCCGTGAAAAAATACTACCTGACCTTGAAACCTTAGACTTGAACGAAAAATATTCCTGATCCTCCATCGACTCCACGGTTGAGATCCTGACTTCCAATCTCCTCAATATCCTTAACACCCATGCTCCCATTAAAACCTCAACCTTTCGCCGCCGGCCTGCACCTTGGATGTGTCAAGAAATCAAGGATCTGCAGAAGAGGCGGGATGCTTCCCGCAGACGTTTTAGACTTACTAGGCTTACAGATGACTATCAAGCGTTTAGGGTGCTCCGCAATTTGACACAAACATGAATTCGGCGAGCTTAAGCTTCCTACTTCCATGAAGCCCTGTTATCTGCCCCAGATCCTAAATGGCTAATCCTTCGCAAACTTTCCCTCTGTGAACCTTCCAGACCCCCTTCCTCACTGTTCTTTTCCGTTTCACCTGACGATTTAAATTCACATTTTATTTCTGCCTTCTCTACCTCTTCTCTTCCCTCCTCTTCCAACTTTGCTCCTGAGTCATCATTTAATGATGATGACTTTTATTTCTCCTACGTTTCCCCGACTGACTTACTAATCGCAGTAATGAAATCCCACACCAATTCCATAGGACCAGATGGCATTCCTGTCAAATTGATAAAATTATGTCTCCCCGAAATCCTCCCAGTTCTCCTTTTCATTTACAATTTCTCCCTACAGAACTCAATATTCCCTTCCTCTTGGAAAGAAGCCATTGTATTCTCTTTAAATAAAAAGCCTAATCCATCCTCTCCCGAAGACTTTCGCCCAATCTCAATTCTTTCCAATCTATCAAAACCCCTAGAAAGATTGGTGCAATCCCAAGTTTCCAATTTCCTCGAAAAGTCTAACCAACTTGATCCTCTCCAATCTGGTTTCCGTCCCGGCTACTCCACACAATCCGCCTTAATCAAAATTACCAATGATGTTCAGACTGCAATAGATAATAAACAACTAACTGTCCTTATACTTCTTGACTTCTCTAAAGCCTACTATTCCATTAACCATTCCATCCTTTTCAACAAACTAAAATCATTCTCCTTCTCCAATAGCTCCATCTATTGGTTCCAATCTTTTCTATCACAACGCACCCAAGCAGTTTCCATTCCTAATCAACCACTATCTGCCTACCTGCCTTTATCCTCAGGAGTTGCCCAAGGATCTAGCATATCTCCTCTCCTTTTTAGTTCCTATATTAATGACCTCCATGACTCAATTCTTCATTGTTCCCACCACCTTTATGCAGACGATTCTCAAATATACCTATCCTTTTCTCCCCCTGAGCTATTGGTAGCATTTACTAAGATCCAAGCAGACCTAGATCGAATCTGTGCCTGGGCAAACTTAAACGGATTAAGGTTAAATGCTTCAAAAACTCAGGCCATTGTCATTGGTTCCAAGCCCCTCCTTAGATCCTATACGGACTTTCCCATACTAAACCTTGGTGACCAGCCAATCTCCTTCTACTCCTCTGTAAAAAATTTAGGACTATTTATTGATCAAACCCTCTCCTGGAGTCACCATATTTCTCACATCTCCCGACGGACAGTTTCTACCCTCAAACTATTCCATTGCTTCCGCCATCTCCTACCTCAACATACGCGTAGACTCCTCGTTTCCTCTCTCATCTTCCCCCACTTTGACTACTGCTGTGTGGTGTATGATGGACTCTCGGTGGAGCTCCGCGACAGACTGAAAAGAATAATGAACAGTTGCGTGAGATTTGTAATTGGTGCCCCGAGATACTACCATGTCTCTCACCACTACACTGAGTTAGAGTGGCTCTTCCCCTCCATTCGAAGACAATATTTCCTAGGTACATTCCTCTATCATATCATCAACAATCATCGTCCTTCCTACGCCTACAACCTTCTCCAATTCAAGTCCTCAGTCCACTCCCTCTCCACAAGATCTCGACCTTCCGACCTTTACATTCCTTCTCACAGATCTGCCTCGTTCCAAAACTCCTTTATTGCACGTTCTGTTAGTTTCTGGAATTCCCTTCCTATCAAAATTCGACATTCTTCATCCTTATCTACATTCAAAACCCTCCTATTCCAATTCCTGTCCCAAAAACAGTCAGGCACCAGCTAACCTTTTATGTAAAATTACATATTATCTATAAGACCATATTCACATATAGCTCATAACCTAAATACTTATTATAGATTCGACTTTCTTTTTCTTTTTTTTTTTTTTTCAACAGAAACAGATTTTACTGTTAAGAAGAATATACATTTATTTTTTCTGTATTTTTTATTTTTTCTAAAAGGGTTTATTTATATTTTAACATTGTACATAGTTTTAAGTATCTTAGTATGGTTTCAAGAGTTTTTTATATAGATTTTTTTATTTTATTTTGTATATAGTATGTATAACCAATATTTTTTTCTTTTCTTTTTTTTAATGACCTATCTTTATCTTAATTTGTTATGTTTGTTTTTATCTGGCCAGATGTAAAATTTTAATTTCTGTACTTTTTTGTTATTCTGAAGGGACTTCGTCCCAGAATAAAATTATTTTTCTATTCTATTCTATTCTATTCTATATATATATATATATATATATATATTATATATATATATATATATATATATATATATATATATATATTATATATATATATATATATATATATATATATATATATATTATATATATATATATATATATATATATATATATATATATATATAATATATATATATATATATATATATATATATATATATAATATATATATATATATATATATATATATATATATATTATATATATATATATATATATATATATATATATATATATATATATATATAATATATATATATATATATATATATATATATATATATAATATATATATATATATATATATATATATAATATATAATATATATATATATATATATATATATATATATATATATATAATATATATATATATATATATAATAAGAACAAAAAGAAAGAACAATAACTTTCTAAACGACAAGAAGAAAAGCACTAACAATATTAAGAAAACACGAAAATAACTTTAAACTAGAATAAATACATACTAGTAGGCCCGTGCGAAAAATTCGCACATCATATTGTTATCAAATGCCAGATTAATAAGAAAATAAAATAATGCAACCTATCAAAAGATAAAGAAATCAAATGTTACTTTATCGATAAATATAATCGACAAAGAAAACAAAAATTAATTTAAATCTTCATTTTTGTTTGGAACCAACATGTTTACAAATTTCAGTAAGCTGTATCTTTGCTAAAAATTGTCCGATTTCAATGATTTCTTTTTCATTTTGTAAGGAATTAAGTAATCCTTAATATAATTATGGGCATAAAGGGAAAAGTGTGTGATTTTTTAGTTATTCGCAAATAAAGTTTGTTTTCTTTCATAACTTTTTTGCCTGAATTTTCGGGATGATTGGACTATTTTGCATGCCTGAAGGAGAAGGAAGCCTTCGAAATTGGTGGCTCAATCTTGAGATTTGGTGAAAAATTGACGATGATATGGCTTGCCGATCAAAAACACCATCCATAAATAATATAAACACCTCCTCTCTCGATCATAGAGACATCAAGTCTACGAAATGAGACATGTATTCAATGACAGTACTACAATTAATTTAAGGTTGTGTGGATGCGAACAATATGCCTTGCATTATCTCCAAAATGCTACGTTTTTGGGCTTAAAAACGCAGGATCCGATAGTTCCGGAGAAACTACCCGGGTCTTGCTGTACGCATCAAAATCTTCTAGATCCAATTTGTCCAGTATCGATCTACAGACCTACCACTGTTCAGGTATTGAAGCCTAGCAAAATATTTGTGAAAAACAAAAGTGGAGAATACGATTCGCTAACCCCCGGTGAAATTCTGAATCCAACGGTACCCCATTCATGGTATTTAAGCATGACAGGAGCTTATATCTGGTATAAAACCGATTTCGTGCCTTACTGTAATAATATATGTACGGATAATAAGATGAAAGAATAATTACTATAAATATAAAGAAAACAAGGAACGAAAAAACTTTAAACTTTAATAAATACTTATAATAGTAAGAGAAAAAGAACAACACTATAATAAGAAAAGAGAAAATGAAGATGTAAAAAGAAAACCCCCCAAAAAATATTAACAAAATAGAAAAGTTTTAATAGAGAACTAATAATAAATAAAAAGAAAAAACTTACCTTTGGCTAGAAAAAAAAAAGCATGAAGAAACAAAAATAACTTTGAAATAAAGAAAACAACACTGTAGATAACTATAATAATAAATAAAACTAATAATATAAAAAAAACTGAAGACAAACAGAGAGAGTTCTAACGCAGAGACAATAAGTACGATATGAACACTGTGAAGTCTGGAGCTAGAATGAGAGTAGTGGGGGCAGGCACACGGGTACCTCTGGTAGAATCCTCGAATCTGATTGGCTAATGGTTTCCTTCACAACTCTCTTCCGACCCTACCGCTTCCTTCGCAGTGGACCTTGTCCCCCTTACATATATATTACATATGTACATATGTATTACATATTACATATATTAACTTTATGATTTATTTTTTTTCGATATTAGAGTCTACTATTAGATTATTATAGATGTAGAATTCGAAAATGAAATCGAAATTAAGATCGATTCATTGATTTTCGATTTATTACAATATTCGTAATTTTATTGATATTGGAGGTATATATGTATATATATATATATATATATATATATATATAATATATATATATATATATATATATATTTTTTTTTTTTTTTTTTTTTTTTTTTTTTTTTTTTTCTCTGCTGTAGTAACCCTACAGAAGAGGCGTATATTTTTTAGAAGTGTGCATACACCATGCAAAAGCATATTATATGCATTACAGTGTTATTTAGTATATAACTATAAATATAACTTATTACAATATGTGTTGGCTAAAGATATTTAAAAAGAATGGTACTTAATTTGTATTACAAGGGGAATATTTATAGATGTTTAAATAAAATAAATAACAATAAACGATTAAATAAAGTAAATAACAGTATCAGATGAATGAACAGTACCAGAATATACTAAGACAAAATACTCTAAAACAGAGGCAGAATCAAATACAAAAATTATGCGGAGAATAAACAAATGTTACAAATTTACAATTGAGTATCAACAAAATAAAGAATAAAAGACATAAGTCTAACTTAGAAGTATATTAAATAAAAGAGCTATGCTGGAATGTCTTATAATTTTATGCTATTAATGAATTCCTTCAACTCCTTCTTGTATTTTTTGTATAGTATGGGTTCGGGAAGAGGCCATGTGTCTCCTTGCGTCAAAGAAGATTTCAGGAAGTTGGCTCTTTTGTGTTCGTATAACTGGCAGTCGTTTAAAATGTGTATGAAAGTTTGTGGAGTCAGTCCGTCACAATTGCATGCGTCTGTCGCTTTTAAGTGGAATCTGTTTAGATATTGGTTAGTCGGGCCGTGTTCAGTAAGGAATTGGGTTAGTTTATAATGGGTGCTTTTTGTTGTGTTGCAGTTTTGTAGGGTGATGTTTGGAATGTATTTATGTAATGGTCGTCCTTTGGTAGATTGTTGCCAATGTCTATTCCACTCTTCGGTTAAATCAGTCCATAAGAGTTTTTTAACGTAAGTGAAGGGGGCTAAATTATATTCATAAGGCAGTTGAATATCACAAGCAGCTACTTTTGCCATTGCGTCAGCTTTTTCGTTTCCGCGGACGCCGCTGTGTCCCTTTACCCAAATCAGTTGTGTTTTTATGTCCAAGTTCATCAGTTCGATAAAATTGTTTCTAAGTTGAGCTGTTAGTGGGTCTTGTATTTTATTGTTTTTTATTGAGTAAATGGCTATTTTATTGTCAGTATAGATGTTGTAAATAGATTCAGTTTTGTCTTTTTGTCGTAAAATGTAGTCCGTAGCCTTTAGAACTGCCAGTTTTTCTGCCTGATTATTGGAGCAATTCTGTCCGAGTCTGTGTAGTTCTTCATAATAGTCGCCGTCTCCTTCTGTAATAAATGCGCAGCCTGTTTTGTGTTCTTGTTTACTTCCGTCCGTGTAAATGTCCACAATGTTTGTTTGTAGTTCTATTGTTTGTTCCAAGTACTGTACTAGTTTGGCTTGTATTGCTGGGTGTAACCGTTGTTCTAAGGGTTGCTCTTGTTCGATGTTGTCGCGTACTATGTCTTTGTATCCCATTGTGTGTTTTTTAATTTTGTATATTGTAGACAGTTCTGTGATTTTGTAACGTATTGGAAGTATACCAGCTAAGACACAAGCTGCATCATATGATACGGTGTTAAATGCTTTGCTTATCCTGATAGCCATAAGCCGCTGTACCCGTTGCAGTTTGGTGAGGTTATTCTGCTTCTTGGCACCTGATTCCCACACTGGTATAGCGTACAAGATTTTTGGTACTATAGCACCTTCGTAGATAAGCTTTAATACCTGGGTCCCTAGTCCCCAAGTTAATCTTGCTGCAATAGTGAGGGCATTTATCGTCTTCAGAGATCTATTAACTACCATATCTGTGTGGGTTTTCCAATTCAGTCTCCGGTCGAATATCAATCCTAGATAATTCATTGTGTCCGTCTGTTCTAGTGTCTTGGAGTAGAGTCTTATGTCCAACTTTGGAAGTTTCTGCTTTCGTGTAAAGAGCATGTATTTTGTCTTGTCTGTATTAAATTCTAGTTTGTTAGCTGTAGCCCATTTTTCTAAGATGATAAGAGATTGGTTGGTCAGCACTTGTAATTTTGGTAATAGCTTGTCTTTTACTAGTAGAAGGATATCGTCGGCATAAGCTAAGATGTGTGCTCCGTCAGGCAATTGTAAATCGAAAATATATATATATATATATATATATATATATATATATATATATATATATATATATATATATAGAATATATATATATATATATATATATATATATATATATATATATATATATATATATATATATATATATATATATATATATATATATATATATATATAATATATATATATATATATAGAATATATAGAATATATATATATATATATATATATATATATATATATATATATATATAATATATATATATATATTTATAGAATATATATATATATATATATATATATATATATATATATTTATAGAATATATATATATATTTATAGAATATATATATATATTTATAGAATATATATATATATATATATATATATATATATACATATATATATATATATATATATATATATATATATATATATATACATATATATATATATATATATATATATATATATATATATATATATATATATATATATATATTCTATATATATATATATATATATATATATATATATATATATATATATATATATATAATATATATATATATATATATATATATATATATATATATATATTCTTAGATTATTAAATACGTTTTGATATTTATGGAAAAACAATATATAAAAATTGATGAGAAAAACCGGGGGGATGGGTGATGACGTTGTTGTTAACAGTATCTTACGATATATTATCGTAAAATTATTAGAATATATGTATATATTTCATTGTTATAATTCATATTCGTTACCAATAATATATATTTTTATCGTTGCGATTTATATTTATTTGAGTTCTACCAATGGGTAGTTTTTCTTCATGTTTGTTGTACATGTCATTTTACCAATGTCACATTTACGTGTTGTATTTTTGATGTAATACAGTTGTAAATTTCATTAAAATAAAAAAAAAATTATATTTCATCGTTGTCATATATGTATATGTATATATATATAAGTTAAACGTAGCGGACTTAAAACACTTAAAAAAAAAGTAAAAGGTTCAAATAATAAAACGCATGAAGTCGAAATCAAGACTGGTTTATTTCTCCTTCTAATCCTCTATAAATATATTCTGAGATTGTTTACATCAATGCATTTGGTAATAACGCTAATACTGTCCCGCTCCGTACCTTAACCCCCCCCCCCCCACCTGTTTACAGATATCCTTCGTAAACTTACTAACAAATAATAAAAAAAAAAAATAAAACACATACATATCTACAAAACGACAAGATTCTTGCACCTACTGTAGCAAAGGTACGGAGTGTTCAGTATTTACAATCTAATCCAATGAAAAAACAAACAAACAAAAATTCATATACAATACTAAATAACAAAAATAAAATACACTTTCCTCCTTGCAACCAAACTACATATTTCACTGCACGTTTCTTCACATGCATACACTATGTCGTGTATGAACGCTATATACACACAATACAAAACAAAAGAAATAAAAGATAATCTCCTCAAATACACACAAAAAAAATCTTCTTTCCGGAGATGAGGGAACTCCAACTCTACGGTTGCTCTGGCTCTGAAATTGGGAGTTTTGATTGTTCTATGTGAACCGTTCTTCTTTTTCTTGGTTCTTTGACACTCTCAATAGTCACAACATTATGCTCCCTAATGATTATTACCCTGAATGGCCCCTCATATCTCCGCAATTCCTTCCCCCTATTAGAACCTATCCCTCGATAAACGATGGACTCGATCCTCAATCCCCCTGTTATCTCCTTTACTTTCAAATTCTCCCGCGCCACTCTTTTACGTTTTTCTCCCTCTATCTTTCCTTTAACCTTCTCCCACAGATTGCTCAATTCCATTTTATTGCTAATGATTCTTCTCGTAATTTCCTCGTCTGCAGCTGTGCTTCCCCAGTCCCGTTGCCGCCCGCGTAGTCCGAAGAGGATTTCGAATGGAGAGAACCCCGTTACCGTATGGATGGAATGGTTATATGCTGCCACCACCTTCCGCATTGCCATGTCCGGTTCCAGCCCTTTTTCCACCTGGTATACTCTGAGGTGGTCACTGAGAGTACTGTGCAGTCTCTCTATACTCCCCCTACCCTTAGGGTGCCCTGGAGTGTTGAAATGCCACTTCACCCCTAAGCTCTTCATTTCCTCTTTGATCTTGGCATTGTCGAATTCCCTACCCGCATCGGACGTTATGCGATCTGGCACTCCGTAAAATTGGAACCACGTCTGAAGGGCTCCGAAGACTGTCTCTGCTGATCGCTCCTGCACCAGGTGTGCCATTGCGGCTTTGCTAAACAAGTCTATGAGCGTGACCCACTTGTACCCTTTCCATGTGAACGTATCCACCTGCACGTCGCTGAGTGGTGCCTCCACTGTGGGTGTCTCCTCCTGCATTGTTCTGGGGGCGTATCTATCGTATTTCGTACTTAGGCAAATCTCACACGCCCGTATGAGTTCCTCGATTGTTTTCTTCATACCCCACCAAAAATACCTACGACGTAACGCCTGGAATGTCTCTTGCACTACGCGGTGGTTCGTTTTGCCCTGATGGCAAGCAAGAGTCACTTCTTCCTGTCGTTCCTCGTCCCGCACCGTTTCCACCATCAACTTACACCGGATGAACGTTCTATCCAGCCCTATTTGCTCAGACCGCCATATTTTCCAGATCGTCTCGTTCCCTACGTACAAGTGGTGCGTTTTCCCTGCCTTGGACGCGTCTCTCGGCGCTCTACAAATCTGATCCTCTCTCGCTCCTGGCTGCGACCAAATTGTTGTTATCCTGCTGTTTCCGTACTTACCGTACTGCACCTTCATTAGGCCGGTAATACTGGTCTTCCAGATTATTTGGCGATTTTTGTCGTTGATAATGATCTTCCAGCTCTTCCATATCCGCTGATCTCTCTTCCTCTGGACTTTCATCTCCTGGGGACTCATCTCCAATCTGACCTCCCTCTCCCTCTGGCGTCCACTTACTCAGGAACTGTCTCGATTCTCCCGTGTCCTCTTCTATAGCATTTATGGTGATTGCCCTTGACAACCAATCTGCCACCACGTTCTCTTTCCCAGTTTTGTATACGATGTCCAAATTGTATTGATTCAGGAATTCCTTCCAACGTGTGACTCTAGACGAGGACTCCTTCAGCTTGCCTGCCCATTGTAGGGGTATATGATCTGTGTGCACACGGAACTTCCTCCCACACACGTAGGGTATAAAATGGTCGATCGCCCACACAATCCCCACAATAGTTCTCTTTCCAGCGCGCTATATCTGGTTTCCGCGTCCGTAAGCCGCCTACTGGCATACGCTACGGGGCACTCCCCCCCATTCTCTTCTTGGGACAACACCGCCCCCAACGCGCATTCACTAGCATCTGTCGTAATGGTGAACACTTTCGAAAAAACCGGAAATGCCAACACTGGTTCCTCTTGCAGTCGCGCCATGCATTTCCGAAT